>APFE031713915.1:0-10480 GCA_000404065.3 Pinus taeda
AATTATATTAATTATATTAACAATGGTACACACCACAAAAAGGATTTGAAACATAACTTTAAATAATGCTATAAAATGATGAAATTGCATTAATTTCAATAAAATACAATGCAAAACAATACTTTCCATTGAAATTGATGAAACTATAATGTTAAATACTTTGATGTGTTGATTTTAACATTGAAACATTGAAAAATATTTAAACCCAATAATTTCCACAACCGTATGTTATAAAATAACTTGATTCACTAGTTTTAACATTAATGCAATTTAAAACAATGAAAAGACATTAACTTCAATACATGCTCATTAATTTTATTAATAATATGATGCAAAAATAACTTCACAATTATTAAAAAAAATTATAACATGTTAAAAGTAAATCATACTAGATATTGAAATAAATTTAGAAAAACATATCAATCAATAAACTTAAATTAAAATAATAATCAATGGATACTATTAATAAGGTACAAGAATAACTATAGATAATAATGTAATAAAATTTTATTTCAAACAATGAATTTAATAACAGTTATATGATTATTATAAAAATATTTTCATAAATAACAACTACATATAATACTCAAAAAAATAAATATTATATGTATATAATAATTAAATATTATATAACACTGATAATTAATTAAAATATATATAATTTTACTTATTTCAAATTATATATATATATATATATATAATATATAATATATAATAATAAATAATCCCAAAATACGCTATGATAATTTTTATATGAATGTGATTGTTGGAATATAATTTTTATGTAAAACATTCATAGCCGCATTGATTTTTAATATTAAGAAAGTTTTCTAATAATTTTTATTTATGAATTAGATCGTTGGAATCCAAGTCTTCACATAGACATTTATAGAGAATTGAGAAGCCTTTCCATAAAGTTTACTTTATTTAGAAAAGCTCTTTTATAATCATACACCATTAGAAAAGCTACTTTATAAAGTTCAGCATAATGTTTCTATACAGAATAATTTTTTTTAAAGGATTAAACTTTTACGGATTAATATAATGTTTCACCTAAATAAGAAATTAAAAAGTAAAGTAATTAATATTATAACATTTACTTAAAAAGTTGTACAGAAATTAGAAAAACGTTAATGCTTTGATATAATGGGCATTTAAAAAAATTAGATTTCCCTCTTTGATATAATATATGGCGTGGCTTTGGCGTTGGGATAACTGACGGGGAGACATCACCCCCCTTTCAGGGAAAAATAAAGATTCAATCCAGGTCGTTGAAGTAATAGAAATATTATAAATATTATTATTCTTAACTATCTTATAATATCATAATTGAAGATAGGAAATAATATAATATATTCTTTACTCTCTTTCAAGTGCGTGTCGCCTCGTCCTAATTTTTTTTTTTTTTTTTAATAAAGTAGATGTTCGCCTGTGGTCTCGCCATTGCTTTGACTTTACGCTTAGCGTCTACATTCAAGTCAAGAAATACTCCATACCAGAAAAGGAATGACTATGTTTGACCCAAATTTTGATTATGTTTTACCCTTTAGCATTGAGAGGAGGGCCATGAGAATGTTATGGAGCTGAGTAGAATGTTAGGGAGATTCTATATTGCTATCATTTAGTCTCATTTCTAGTATATAGAACTGAATATATGGTTATTACAATGCTATAAGGCTGAGAAAAGGAAAATTCAAGGGAAAATATCAAAATTTAATTAAATTTGGAGTTGTAGCTTTGTCTAAAGTTAGTGATGTGTTATAGTAATAAGAAGAGGTTTATTGTTGTAATAGAAAAAATTTAAAGGAAAAATAACTTGCATGAAAACTTAAGTCAAGACTTTCTCTAAGGGTGTCTTTGTGCTACTAGATTGTTCATAAATTTTCTGTCAAACTCATAAGTTTTCCTCCATTATATTAAGTCATTGTAGGGTTGAACATAACTCACACATGTTGAATAGGATTGGCCAAGTGAACTCTAAAGTTATTTGAAAATATGGGCCCCTTAATTCCCTCCAGGCTTAAGACATCGAGAGGAAATGAGGAGGGTTGTTGTAAGGGCTACAACAGAAGGTTCTAGCCTACATAACAATATAACAATGAAAATGTAATTTCACTCAATACATAGCACTTAATAAGGGGCTTTAGGGGTAACATGGAGGTAATATAGGGATTAGCATGCCCCCCATTCAAACAAGTTTCGTCCTCAACACTTGATGGAGGGTTGTTGTAAGGGCTACAATAGAAGGTTCTAGCCTACATAATAGTATAACAATGGAAATGTAATTTCACTCAATATATAACACTTAATAAGGGGCTTAGGGGTAACATGGAGATAATATAGGGATTAGCATGCCCTCCCATTCAAACAAGTTTCGTCCTATGAACAACTCATCTTCCCATGTCATCGCTTACGCTAGTAGGTTCTTCCATTTTATGAGGTACCTGTTAATTGCTCGGTTTCTCAATGGGTTAATTCTTATTTATAGGATTATTTCTAGTTCTATTATGATTTTCACTTCTTCATTAATCTCTAGTAAAATGGTTTGGACTTGGATCTTGTCGCTGATTTCTTTCTTCAAGTAAGAAGCGTGGAAGACCATATGTACACATGAAGATGGAGGAAACTTCAATTTTGTAATCTATACCTCCAATCCTCTATAAAACCCTATAGGGGCCATAATACCTCAATGCCAATTTATATTTATTTTTTTGTTGCTTGAGGGGCATCTGTTTATATGGTTGTAGTATCATAAATACCTGATCCCCAACTTTAAATTTCTTCTCACTGGGATGTCGATATTTTTGTTGTTCCATCCTAGTTTATGTTATAACCAAGTTGTCCTTTCGTGGTTTGAGAACCTCTAGTTGGTGTTGTATGTGGCCCTCTACTGCTTGAGATTTTATAGTCCCTTTCAACGATGATGTGATGGATGGAGGATGATATTCATAAATTTCCATAAATGGTGACATTTTTTTAAAAGTATGGAAACACATTTGCCAAGGGAAACCATTTCATATGCAAAGCAACGTAAATTTCTTTTTAAACATATATTCACAATCTCAGTTTTTCCATTAGATTGAAGATGGTAAGTGAGCTATGAGCCAATTCAATACTCGAACAAGAAAATAATCCAAAAATTTTGAGTGAAAATTGGATCTTGCCACTTAAAATAATCTTCTCCAAATTTATTTTTTTGGAAAGATTTAGATCATGAAAATTTGGGAGGATTTTGGCTAGATTATAAAGTACATTTGATCACAAATTTGGATTCTATTTCACTATACTTTCAGAGATATACCCTATATGGAAGTTAGGGATTCTGAATGGTCTTAAATTCAATTTCAAATGGTTGATATTGAAATATTTGTTATAATTATTTTTCTAGAAGCCTAAGTAAACATATCAAAAAAGTGATAAAAAATTCATAATTGGGTCCATTGTACTTTTGGAGATATATCGTGTGAAAGTTGGGGTTTGTGATTGATCTTGAAAGCAATTTCAAAATTTTCATATTAACAATTGCACTATAGCTTTGTTTCTAGGAAGTTTCAAACTGTGAAATTTTCAGATATCTGAGGAGACATATTGAAGTACTTAGGGTAAAAAATTTAAATCATAAAAAACTTTGGCACGTGGCATATTGTACATGTTCACTCTTGAGAAGGACCCAAAAATCATAAAGTTTGGGAAGGACTTCATAACTTTCACTTGACACATCAAATTTTGATGAGACCCATGGAATTACAAACAATACTTAGTAAAGTAATAGAAGCCAAAATTTTAGATTTAGAAGGGTTGGAATTGCAAATATACACCAAAATAAAGGTCATTCAGAAGGATAGACTCTAGAGTAAAGTTTTAAAAGATATGTTAACTTCAAACTTCCATAACTTTTGATTGGGATGTCAGATTGAGGTGATTCAAAATCTATTGGAAAGAGAAAATAGAATAGCATCATTATAAAAGGATTATAATTATTTGAGATCATAATTTTTAATATATTGAAGTTGCAATCATAGGTTTTGGTTAATCCTCAATTAAAAAGCAACGACAATACCAAAATTTAGTGGAGATGAAGAGAAATATGCAATCAATCATGTAAAATGGTTGAACATGGCAAAACAATTGGTTTATTCTCCTTTAGGGGAAAGTAGTAATTCTATTAGTGAAGCTTATGAGTGGTGGTGGAGTTTTGACATGGATACTAGATGGAACATCACCCAGGAAGCATTTGAAAAACTATTCTCGAATAAATGGATCAAGGATACGAAAATGGAAGATATGCCTTAAATACAAGATGAATTAGGAAAAGCTAAAAAGGAGATCAGTAAGAATGGTGATGAGCTATATAAGATACAAAACCTTAATGAAACACTTATTAAGGAGATTCAACAATTATAACAAGGAATGAGTAACAAGGGGAATTCGAAAAAGGATGACTCAATGAAAGAGTTGAAAAAGAAAGATGAATAAATATACAGATTATGAAAATCATAATAGAAAACTACTAGATGATGTTATGATATTAAAAGAAGAAAAGAAGAATTATCAAAGTCAAGAAGAAACAAGGATCATAGATGAAAATATCACCAAAATAATCGAAGAGAAATTTTACAAAAGATTGAAGAAGCCCTAGACATATAAGAATAAAATCATGAATATAGTATAGAATGAAGAAAGACGTCAAAATTTGATAGTCTGGATCACATTGTAGCTTCAAAAAGAGAAATAGGACAAGATTCAATAAGGTCTTCAAAATATACTTGAAGAATTTGAACTTCATCTAGAGGACGTGCATGTCAAATATGATGGTATTTTTTTACAAGGCTAGAGTAATCAAGGACTACACAGAGAGGTTACAAGAGGCCATTATATCTAAAAAGAAAATAGATAAAATGGATATGCGGAGTGAAGAACATGAGAATGTAGATAAGATCATTGCTAAGACAATTATTTAGGGTAAGATCATAATAATAAATATGGTAGACAAAACAAGGTAGGAAAACAAAGGCCAAAAAAATAAGGGAGCGAAGCAATAAGAGATTGAGGATAGAGAGGAAGAGGGGAAAGAAAAATAAGGGATGAGTAGAGTGGAGTAGAGCATCTTACAAAAAGAAAAAATTGGGAGTTCTAGAGACCAAGGAATAGGAAGAAAACATCTTAAGCATGGCATCTCAAATATAATGGAGTTCTCACATGGATCCATGTCTACTCCTTCAAAAATTTCTAAACTACTCATGACAACCGTCCTAGGAGGATTTCTTAGTGCCTCTAGTGCTATTAACTCACAAGAGACAAATATTTTCTTTCCTTTTATTGAAAGCATATATCCTTTGGAATCCTTAGGTCCATATGACATTATTCTTATGGCTCTAAATCTGGAATATTCCCCTACACAACCCAAACTTTTTTCCATGTCAAATAAAAGGTGTAGAAATCTTAGTGAATCTTACTAATCCTTAATATGCAAATTATGAAATGTTTGTCAATAATTATGTAAAAAAATTCAACTTTCTAAGGATTTTATATAGTTTCTATAAATTTTTGGTGATTTTTAAAGTAAATAATTGTATCCTATAAAATTTGGGCTAATCTTTTTAAAAAAAATGTAAATTAGTGAATCATATTTTGGGAAACAAACATGGAAATTTAGCACATGGGAGAATTTTTCCTTTTCCTCTCTATGAAGTATTATTAGTGAACTCACTTTGCCCACAATCAAGCCTTAGGTTGTCAAGCCTCACCTCTAAATGAGATCAGAGCATTGACAAGAATCCAAATCAAGGTCAAAACCATTGAATTACCACCAACCAATATCATAACGCTATCTAAAAACGCCACTAGTGTGGTGTATGAAGAGTATGCCAAGGAATTTTTAAAAATGAAAAATATAGAGGGAACTCAGGGTCTTTTCTATAAAAAAACTAATAGTTGGCCTGGAAAATCAAAGACTTAGAAGTAGAAAAAAAAAGAGTTTTAGAAGAAAAATTAGCCTTTCTTCAGAAATATTGACAAAATATTGTTGAAGTTATCCTAATTTTAAGGGAAAAGTAAGAATAGATCCAATCATTTGAAGTTATTATCATTTTTGGACCACTCTAGGTTGTATAAACACTTTCATTGGAGAAACAACAATTGGAGGGGGGTGATCATATTTTTAAATAAGGAGATCAACATGCATCTAGGAAGGTTCTTGAAGAAAGGATAATATCATTGTAAGAGGAACAAAGGAAAAATTCCTCCCTAAGAAGCCAATTGAATGAAGCAATATTTGGAGTCTCTACTTTAGCATTCAAACTCAATCAAAATCAACAACAAGGGATTCCTCTTGTTCCCACAAGAACCTCCACCACGAGGTCTAATATAGATCAATTATAAAATAAGTAATGAGTCGATGAAAGAAGTCACAAGACATTAAGGGCCCAAAAGAGAGACATTGAGCATGTTGTGACCATTTCATGATCCTCTGATGATAAGAGGAAAGATGATTTAAAGAAGCATGGGCTGAATTTGGAGGAAGCCCACAAGACGTAGTTTGAGACAAACTTATTCTTCCTCTTCTCAAAAGGTGATAGACATTTTGAAAGAAAGATATGAAAACTCTCAAGGAAAGGCTAAACTTACAACAACACTAATGATTATCAAACCTTTTGTAGATGATTGTGCTTTAAAATGCATATCTAGGCTTAGGGAGCAGTGAGAGTCTTACTCCAATTTTGATGAGCTAAATTGATGGGTAAGACAATTTTTGGATAACACAAAGATGAAATACTAAATCATGGTCACAAATAAAAATAGGTAAGCAAGGTCTTAAATACCTTCTACAATAAAACTTCCACAATCCTCAGAATGAAAATACCTTTGTTTCCATGGATGTGGATAACTACATCACTAAATTGAGAAGTTAGAGAAATATTGAACTAAAGGCCAAGGCCATAAAATTTAAAATTCCCACATTTTTTAATAATATCCTTCACATGGTAACCTATGGACTTCCATATCCTTGGGATGACTAGTGAGAAATACATAGTCAAGAAAATTTATTAAGAGAACACAAAAGGCTATAAAACAAGAACTGTCCATCATAATAGATCTAGCAAAAACTCCATCAACATTAGATATTTTGGGCCGTCTACAACCTTCCATATACACATGGATCTTAACATGGAGGTTCCTTCAAATTCTTCCTCCTACAAATTTCGCAAACAAAATCAAGCTAATTAAGGCTTTGTAAAACCTTAAAATGGAAAATATCTATGCTGACAAGACCTCCCATGACCTCAAGGGTCGTATAAAGCCAAATGATAACAACCTCCAATAGTGCATGGAAATTTATTACATCACTCATTAGCACATCATGGTTGCTCAAAGTTCATAGCAAGGTATGTCGCCTTCTCAAAGAGAGTGTACATCTAAAAAAATGAAGAAAGGAAAATAGCACTAAACATGGGTATTCTCGAAAGAGCAACCCTAATTTCATGCCATTACCAACAAAACAAGCATTGAATTCATTATTTCATTCCAAATTTAATGGATCAAGTAGGCCCTCATGGGCTATAACAATGACTTTTAGTCACACAAAAAAAAGGTTCAAAAATTGTCATAAGAATAAGTTATAGAGGTTTATCTAATGATATACTAAATTGGGATATGCAACATTGTTTTCATTCTCTCCTTGTTCTTTTCTCTCTACAAGTACTCTAGAATCTCCAAAATGTGATATGAAAAGAAATAAGCCCGTTGATGATACTATATAGTCTCCATTTAATGCCCTTAATTGTAATGAAAGGAATTGTTGAGCTCCATTGTCAAATCATTACCAAGACCAAGTTACCACTGATATAATGCTATGATTCAAACAAGATTATGTTGGTTTTGTTTCGTATTTTGAATCTATGGCATTGATTAAATCAATGGATTCCTTCTTTGTTTCCCCATTTGACTTTTTGCCTCTTCAAAGTGTTTGTATGAATGAATGGTTAGCCCTCTTCCACTCCTTGTTTTCTCCTACTAAAGTATGGAAATGTGATTAGGGCACCCTATGATATAGAAAATCCAAGTATTATTATTAATATTGTTTAAAATATGGTTTCTCGATTTATTTCAACGTTATCACATCTTTTAATTCCATGGCAGAGATTGACTCCATGCAACACTCTTCTTTGTTGTAAATCTCATCTGAGTTTCATTTCCATGGTAGAGATTGACTCCATGCAACACTCTTCTTTGTTGTAAATCTCATTTGAGTTTCATTTCCATGGTAGAGATTGACTCCATGCAACACTCTTATTTGTTGTAAATTTCATTTGATTTTCATTGCGCCGAGAGGAGCTCTACAACCGAGTATGGGAGTAGATCTCACTTAAACATGTAATGTTTAACATTTAATAAAAATTTAAGCTCTACAACCAAGTATGGGAGTATATCTCAAGCTCTACAACAAAGTATGGTAGTAGATCTCACGTAAACATGTAATGTTAAACATTTAATAAAAAATTAATCTAATGTAAGAGGTAGATCTCACGTACACTGTAAGCATGTAATGTTTAACATTTAACATGGCCCTATTTAAAAATCAATCTATAAACACGTAAACATGTAATGTTTAACATTTAACATTTTTAATCGGCCATATTTAAAAATCAATCTAATTATTATTATGTATAAACACAATATAAGTTTAAAATATAAAGAGGTTATGAACACTCAAAGGAGAAGTATGGTAAATAAATAAAAATATAAATAAATAAAACTATTTTTATACTTACTCCATAGAAGATGATAATAAATAATTAAAGGTATTCCATAAACCTTTTTATATTAAAAAAAAAACTCAAAAAATAAGTTTTATTTAAATGAAACCTATGGGCCAAATACCATGGGACAAATAATTATTAATACCATGTTCCAAATACCATATTTATAAAAGACATATGGTAAATAAATAAATATAAGAGAGGTATAAAGAGATATGGCAAATAAATAAAAATATATCAAATAAAATTAGAAGTCAACATCTAATTATATGCCAAACCTATGGGCTATACCATGGTAAATAAAAGAGATACGATAAACCAGAATAAAACCTATTTTTATATTTACTCCATAAATTTATTTATACTTACTAACACTCATAAAAGAAGTTTTATTTAGGTGAAGCATATGGGCTAAATTATTATAAATACCATGCAAAAAAAATTATTAACCCTAATATTAAATTTAAAGATTATATTATTATTAAATCTAAATTTCATATATAATTATAATATTAATTATTATATTTATACTTTTGAATAATACAATATTAAATTTTTAATATTATAATATATATTAATATATCATGATATATATTAACTTTAGATGTATATAGGAGGGAAGAACAAAGACAAAGAGTGATAGAGGTGGACAGATAGGGGGAGTGGTGACAAGGGAGAAATGGAGATAAACTGAAGGACAAGGAGAAGATGAATGAAAAGAGAGAGAGGGAGAGGAGTGAGAGAGGTAGAGAAGGGTAAGAGAGGGAAAGGGGGACACAAAGATGGAGGGGGCAGAGAGAGAAGGAGAGAGAGGGAGATAATGAGAGGATTGGAGGGTAGAGAGAGAGGGAGGTAGGATAGAAAGGGAGAGAGAGGGAGGAGAGAGGGAGGGAAGAAGAAAGACATAGAGAGTGAGAAGTGGAGAGAGAGAGGGAGTGACAAGGGAGAGATGGAGAGTGAGTGTGTATGTTTAGGGGTGAGATGAAGAGACAAAAAAGAAGAGATAGAGAGAAGGGGGAGAGAAGGAGAGGGAGGGCTATAATAACATTGTTGGGGAGAGAGAGAGAGAGTGATGGGGAAGAGAGAGGATTGGAGGGAAAATATAGAAAGAGAAAGGGAGTGAGAGTGTGATGGGGGAAGAGAGAGGGAAGTAGGAGAGAGGGAGAGAGAGGAAGAAGGAGAGACAAGACTTGAAAGAGAGGAGAAGAGTGATGGGGGAAGAGAGAGGATTGGAGGGCAAAGAGAGAGAGTGATGGGGGAAGAGAGAGGTAGGTAGGAGAGGAGGAGAGGGGAGGGATAGGGAGATGCAGTTGGAGCGGGAGAGAGAGAGGTAAGAAGATATACATAGAGAGTGAAAAGTGGAGAGAGAGGGAGTGACAAGGGAGAGGGAGAGAGTGTGTGTATGTTTGGGGGTGAGATAAAGAGACAAAGAAGGAGAGATAGAGAGAATGAATTAGATAAGGGGAGAGGAGGAGAGGGGGAGGGATCTAGTAACAAATTTCAAGGGTGAAGAGAGAGACAGAGGTGGGAGAAAAAGGGAGAGAGAGGACGTAAGAGGGTGGAGAGAGAGAGGGAAAGAGAGATGGAGTTGAAGGGGGAAAGAGAGGGAGGTAATAAGAAAGAAATAGAGAGAGAAAGGTGAAGGGAGAGAGGGAGAGATGGAGTGATAAGGAAGATGGAGAGAGAAGAAGGGAGAACAGCGGGAGGGAAGAGAGATAGAA
>APFE031713923.1:12605-58598 GCA_000404065.3 Pinus taeda
ATTAAAATGAAAGTATTCAAGCCGACATTCTACTCATCCAAAAAAAAATTTCATCCCTATTATTATTTATTTCCTTCTCAGCAGCTCTTCTTTATCATCATTCATAAGTCCTGATGATGGATCCCATTTGGGATTTGAAACGTTGGCAGAAAAATGTTCATCCTGTGGGTTCTCTGGAAACTGATTCAATAGGAAATAGTTGTTTGTAATCCATGCATGTCAGTTGCCTATGTATTTATTTTGCATGCATTATGATAGTCATTGTTGTAGTAGTGTCATCATGTAGAGGATGATAATATTGGTATGTTGAGATGATTGATATATGTATGTTATGTGTGTGTGTGTGTGTGTGTTCGTGTGTGTGTCGTCCTAATATAGATTGATTTTTCATATGAGATATCCTCTCCTGAACCTCACTGAGGTATGTTGATCATGTTTATATTTGGTTTATCTAACATAGTATGTTTGCATAAAGTAGAAGATCAAAGATCACAAGAAAAATGGTGGATTAAATTTCACGTGAATCTCCTTATAGATTAGATGAGTAACACAAAGATGAGTACTCTGCTGAAATAGCATATACTTTGAGAAGTTTAAAGGTAGAGATTAGGAATTGCAAACGAGATAACGACAGAACCATTCATTCATAAGAAATACATTCTAGGGCACAAGAAAAACATGTAGGGGTCAATGAAGTGATTATTTAGAGTTTATCACATGTGTAGAGAGAGGGACAGCCACGAATATGCCATCGACAAGAGGAAAGGATTAAGGGGGCATATGGTAGTAGGTCTCATGGAGGACATAATTCATTAAAAGATGACAGAGTTAAATGTGGTACATGGATGGACACACCTGATAGAAGAGGTAGTAGTTATGGGTTATATTTTAGTTCTCATTAAGAGAGACAACACGGTAATCAACGTTATCATCCTTACACGTGGAATGTGAACCTGTAATTTTGAGATTAGTTTAAGAAATCCAAACCTCTTACCTTAGCGCGAGAGCTGAAGAAATCAGAAGATGTAGAAGCATGGTTGCTTGGGATGAAGAAGTTCTTCAAGTTGCATTGATTATACAGAGAATATGAAAGCCAAGATAGAGATTTTCAATCTCAAAGGGAAAGAAAACATCTGGTTGGAATATGTGAATCATGTGAGAGGCATCAAGACATATGAGTTGAGTTGGCATGAGTTTAAGAGACTCTTGAGAAATAAGTACTTGTAATAGAGATATTATGATGGTAAGGCTAATGATTTCTATGAATTGAAGGTGGGATATATCATAGAGGAAAAGTATACAACTAAGTTCTTGGAGATATTGAGGTATGTACCATACCTTAAGGATGAGAAGGAGAAGGTTCAAATATTTGTTAATGGACTTCCTTTAGAATTTAGAGACCAAATTGAATATGATGACACTCATACATTAGAGTAAGTGATTGGGAAGTTAAAACATTGTTATGAGCAGTCTAAGTCTAAGTTAGAGCCCAAGCAAGGTAGGAAAGGTAATGAAAAGACTAAGCGAAATTCGGATAAGAAGGGAGGAAGATCTCAGGATGAAGTTACTAAGGAGAGTGCATCATCATACAAGAAATTCAATGTAGTTGACAAAAAATTGGGATTTCAGTTTGAGGAGAAGAACAAGGGTCATGGCATGAGACTGTTGCATTGTTGAACTTGTGGTGAAGTGCATCACAGGAGAGATTTTCCACAACATTAGAGTGACAGGCTTCATATTTAGAGTGCTTAGGAGGCACAAACAATTGGGGATATTAGAAATAGTATTACTCATATTTACTCAACATTGAATAATAGGTAGGATGATTATTAAGCATCTATTATTAAGACGAAAGGTGAGCTTTGTGAGCAAATTATTTCTATTTTGATTTTCCCTCGATATAACTATAGTTATATCAATCCTGACCTCGTGGATAAGTGTTGCTTGAATAAAGAAGTGCATGCAAAGTGTTGGATGGCATGGTTGGTTACAGGTACCAAGGAAAGAGTTCATCATTGGGCAAGAACTCATGCATTTGAGATGAATAATATGTCTACATCAACGCATCTAAATGGCTTCCATTGGGACCATACAATATTATTTTGGGTATGGATTTTATATACATTACCATGAGTAAAGTAAATTACTATGATAAGGCTATTGAGTTCTTGCATGATGATGGAGAGAGGAAAATCTTGTAGGGTAAGAATAAACCTATATGAGTGAGAATGGTTACAGTTATGCCAATAAAGCATAGTAGCAAGAAAGGATGTGTATTGTTTGTAGTTCATATTTCTAGTGGCAAAGGGAAGGATGTTAAGGATGCTAAAGTTTTGAATAGGTATTAATTTTTGTATTAGTTTTAGGATTCATTCCCAACAAATATTTTAAAGCTACCACCTCATAGGGAAGTGGATTTTTCTATTGAGTTGATGCTAGAAGAAACACTAGCATCAAAGCCACTATACATGATGAGAACTCCTGAGTAGGTGGGATTGATGTTGCAACTTAAGGAAATGATTCAAAAAGGATATATTAGGCCAAGTGCGTCAGTTTCGGAATTGTTTGTGAAGAAGAAGGATGGTACTCACAGGTTGTGAATTGACTATGAGTACATGAAAAGTGTGAGGATCTAGAGTAGGTACCCTTTGTCGTGGATTGAATATTTGTTTGGTAAGTTTAAAGGAGAAGAAATGTTCTTGAATATTGACTTGAGATCACGTTATCATCACGTACACATCAAAGAAAAGGACATCTACAAAACTTCATTCTACACTAAGCATGGGCATTATGAGTTTGTAGTAGTTCCTTTTGGTCTTACTAATGGTCCAACTACTTTCATGTGCTTGATGAATACTTTGTTGCGCCCTTATCTGGACAAGTGTGTGATAGAATTCATTGATGGAATATCGATATATTTTAAGAATAAGGAATAGAATTAAAAATATCTAGCATCAACATTAATATTGTTAAGAGACAACACATTTTATAGCTTAGTAAGTTCATTTTTTTTCACATAACTTCATTACATGGGGCATGTTGTTTTCGAGGAAGTTATAACACTCGATCCATAAAAGATCAGAGTTATGATGGAATGGGAAGCTCCTAGGAATGTGGATGATGTCGAATCATTCATGGGACTCATAGGTTATTATAAGAGGTTTGTGAGTAACTTCCCATGGATTTCCTTTCCTATTACATCATTCTATAGAAAATGAAACAAGTTCGAACGGATAGGGGAATGTGTAGCTACTTTGAGAAGTTGAAGCAATTGCTTACAATTGTTGTGGCCTTGATTAAGATTCCATATCCAAATAAAAAGTTTGTAGTATCTACATATGATTGCAAGAGAGGAATTGGTGGATTCCTATTGCAAGAAGAACAAGTAATATGTTATGAGTCAAGGAAGTTGAATGAGCACAAGTAGAACTATGTATCTCATGATCTTGAGTTGGCATCTATTATTCATTTATTGAAGATGTGGATAAATTATATTCTTAGCAAGATATTTCTTTTAATAAGTGATCATAGTGGATTGAGATACTTATTCGACTAACCTAATCTAAATGCTAGAAAAGCTTAGTTGTTGGATATCCTTAGTGGGTTTGAATTTGAGATCAGGTATATTAAAGGAAAGGAGAGTAGGGTTGAATATTCTCTTAGTAGAAGCATACAAGTGAATCACATTATTGCAATCAGTTATTATGGGACAAACTTATAGGAGTAGATATTGTGGGTAAGAAACTATGATGACATGTACCAACATCGTAAGCACAAGTTAGATTCAAGTACCAACATCATCTCATAGAATATGGCTTTGTCATATTCAGGAACATGATTTACATTTTATGTAATAGAGAGCTCAAGAAGCTCATCTTGAGGGAGTTTGATGTCAACTAGTATTCAAGTCAGCTAAGATATCAAAATACATTGACAAAAATTAATAAATTCTATCATTTGCAGAACTTGAAGAAAGAGTTGGTTGATTTTATTGCAAGGTTTTTGGATTGTCAATAGGTAAAAGCAAAGTGAAATCATCCAGGTGGTTTATTGCAACCAATTCTGGTTCAAGAGTGGAAATAGGAGGTTATGTCCATGGACTTCATTACAGGTTTTTTTATGACATCAAAGCAGCATGATTCCATCATGGTTGCGGTTGAGAGGTTAAGTAAGGTGGCTCACTTCATTGCGGTTAAGTCTATGAATTTAGTTAGTGAGGTATTTCAAATTTTCATCAGCGAGATAGTAAGCTTACATGGTGTTCCTAAGAGAATTGTATCCGAGAGAGACGCCAAATTGACTTCCAAGTTTTGGAAGGAGTTGTTTGTAGGTTTGGGGATAGAGTTAGCCTTTAGTACAACTTATCATCAGCAGGTAGATGGATAGACCGAGAGGGTCAACAAGATGCTTGAGGACTTTGAGGATTGTATCATGCATCATTAGAAAAGGTAGGAAGAGTATCTTCCACTAGATGAGTTTGCATATAATAATTGGTAAAATAATCTTCGATGATGATTCCATTTGAATAACTTTATGGGCGAGTTGTAATATTCCCATTAGCTGGAGTGGCCGATCGAACAGGGTGTTGATTGGACTGGACATGTTGGCTAAGATGGAACATGAAATGTAGGTTATTAAGATGAATTTGAAGGCAACACGAGTTAGGCATAAGAGTTATGCATATCAACACAACGTATTTAATGAGTTTCATGTTGGGGAACATGTGCATTTGCGCATCAATCCCAGGAGGAGCTCCTTGAGGATTGGGTCATGTCCCAAGATGGCACCTCAGTATTTTGATCCTTTCAACATCCTTTAAAGGATTGGACCAGTGGAATACCAAATTTCACTACCTCTCACAGGGAAATTCCATGATGTTTTCCATGTTTCATTAGTTAAGAAGTATGTCGAGGATGTTTTTCATGTGATTGATTGGTTTGTATTTCAAGTGGAACTAGAGTGATCATTCCATCTAGAACCACAATGCATATTGTAGCAGACACAACTCATGCTCTAAAACAAAGCAATCAAGCAAGTTAAAGTGTAGTGGAAGCACTTTATGCCCAATGAAGCTATATGGGAGATGAATGATCATATGTGGGCTACATATCCTTCTATATTTCCCTACTGAGCGGATGTACTCTAGTATATGTGTTTGTTGTTTTGTTGGTTATATTTATATTTATATCTATGTTGTAAATATGAGATCAAGTTGTGTTATAAAGCTCCAACAAGTGATATGGTGTTCATGTTATGGCGATCGTATGGTCTGATGTAAATGCTCCATCAAGATGTGCTATTGAGCTTCATGTGTAGCATGTGTTCTATTGGTTTATATGTGTCATCAAACACTAAGGACAGTGTTTCCCCAAGGGTGAGGGATTTGTAACAACCCCTGGTTTATTTTCCATGTAAATAAAAATAAGACCGAGGTCATGGGATACGTATTCCAAGTTGAATATTGGGAACAACATAGTGATGGGTACTAGTGGTGATTAATAAATGGCTATGGAGATTGGAAAGGAAATTGACAAAGGCAAAGTGGAAATAATTAGAATTTTATTTACGAAATAATGGAAAATAGCAGAAGAGGAAGGCGAAGAGAAACAAATTTTCATGAGAGGGAAATTGAAGGAAAATGAAGAAAATGGAGTTCTCAATGATAAAAAGGATTATGAGGATCATTTTAGAGCTTTTATTAGTTTTAGATTTTATCAGTTTAGTTTTTGGATTTGTCTTTTATTCTCTCATTCTATCATACTCTTGCACCCTTAGAGCATTCTTGGAGAACTTTCGCATACACTAGATTTGGGGAAGGAAGCTGAGGTAAAGAAGGAAAGCGCAATGGAACAAGTGGATCAACAACTATAACTAGACTAATTTGCGGACAAAAAGTTGTGTGTGTGATTTGGTTACAAATTTTTGTATCCATGGCATGTACATGTGATTATATAGTTATGTGTCCTCAGTGTCTATGAGGATTTCTTAGATTGACAATTATTTAAGCCTTTCCTTTCCATTTCCTAGATAGCCATAGTGTTGTGGGTTTTTTCCACTTTGTTATTTCTAATTGTTGCTCATCATTCCTTATGGTTGTGGGTTGGAAAAAATGCTTTGGAGGCCCTGAAACATATTGGGTTGAGTTACTAGTCATGGAGCCTAGGTTGAGAAAAAGACTCTAGAGCCTTTTGTGGGTTAAGTTACTAGTCCCTATTGCTGGGTTGGACAAATGCTCTGGAGCCCTTGAAGGTTGTGTCTTGAGTTATTATTTCCTAGAGCCTTCAATAACTTTGGTAGAGTATGATCAGGTTTGTGTTAGTGATGTCCAACAGTGGAGGTGGAATCATTGTGTTTGACGATTGAGGTGGTTTCGCCTCTGAAATCCCTAGTTTGGTTTTGTTTAGTTTATTGCATTGGATCCAACATAGATGCTTGCAATATGGCATGGGGTTTGTTGAGAGAAATAAATATTTTTTTCAACCCAATGTATGGTTAATTGGTACGTGAAATTTCCTGACTTGGTTGGTATTTTCCTATGTTAATATGGGACATTTCCTTATTCTGATGTACGCGAAATTGTAGAATTATATTAGTGATATTATGGTTGAGTTTCCATGATCTATATGTTGGTTATTTTTTGGTTAGATGTTGGTTATATGATGTGTGCCATTTATGGCTCTTGTCATGAAATTACATGTATTGTCTAATAAGTGTTCTTGCAACTATGTGGAGAGGAAACAAATTCTTTCTAGTGGTTCTCATATGAATATCATAATATTATGATCATATATACATTCATGACTTGTAGATTACATGTTTTCCATGTGTTTGACTAAATGTCTAGTGTGTTCTAGGTATTCTATGTCATGTTCTTGATTTGAGTTTGAATTTTTAGCTTTGTCGTGTGTCAATAATGATTATGGAAAGTGTCAAGCAATTATAGGTAGTTTTGTAGAGGTTGGCCTTGAATTATGTCTCATATCTCTGTACCACACCCTCTGAACTGGAAATTTTGGGCTATAATCACATGGAAGAAGTGTCATTTGTGCTATTGAAGCCCGATAATCTTACCCCTGCAAGCTTATACATGTGGTTTGGTTGTTAAGTCAGAGAAAACCAGCCCCGACTTAGGGTTTGGTCACTTAGGGTGGTTCTTCACCTCCTAAGTGTCTATAATCCTTTAGGAATGTCTGTGAGTTGTCATTTGATGATCCCACTTTCATATCTAAAGCTTTGAGGTCAGGTCATTTCATAGTAACTCTTTATCCCATATTTACCTTGGAAGATCGATGAAATTGGGTAAATGTCTGTGTGGGTGGTTACATCCTTATATCATCCTTGATCTAAATAATACTTTCCATCCCCCAACCAACCCCCTAATAAATAAATAAATAAATAAGTAAATAAACACATTCATCTCAATAACAACCACCATGAGGTCCTTAGAGTGTATATCATTTGGTGATTGCAATGATATGAATTATTTTATAAATGAAGAGATAAAAGTTTCAATTCTCCCAGACATAACATGATCTATGGAGAGGAGGATAGGTTGTAGGTCTGTGAGGTTATAGTAGTAGTGGCCAGAATCAACCCCATGTCATTTGAATATGAAAATGACCTAGCTATTGATTCCTCTCATTATAAATATTAATAATATTATTAATAATAACAACAACTCCCATGAAGTTTAGAGCTATAACATCCCATCACTTTCTCTTTTTCATTTATCTTCATTATTTAAACTAATTATTATTTTTTTCCTACTATCTCCCTTCTAATAACCCCTCCTCTTTTCTATTTATTTATGTTCCTTATGTTATCTTTGATCTTAAAAACACTCGACCCCCCTTTCTATCCACACAAAATAAATATTATTTCCCTACTCTAAATAACTCCCCTCATGAGAGTGGGGTTTGTGGGGATATTTGAGAAAAAATATTGATATTTATATTTTTTCTCCAATATTCTCCCTCATATTACCATTAAAATTTGGATGTAAAGCCACTCATGTAAAGCCATTAAAATTGTAACTGTGTAATGCTAGAATAATCGATGGCCATGGTTGGCTAAGAAATTATGTGTAATGAATAAATAAATAAAATGTAAATTTAATCGTTGGCTAGCTTGAATAAATGAACACTTAGATCGAAGGTTTTGAGGATGCTTCTTATTGTGTTCATGTTGGTTTCCTATGGTTATACTTGTTTCGTTTTGTGAGTAGGCCCATAACAACATCCTTAATTGTTATAACTATCCACCTAATGATGAATATGACCATACTTGACGAGAAATGAAGTTGGAGTATGCATCCTAAGTAGAGGATGACACCATACCATCCACTTTTTTCATGAAACATGGTAGATGAGGTATCTTAGCCTTCATATTATTTTTGAGACTAGAGGGGGCTACAAAAGTATAATGTGTAGAGAAAAAATAGAGTTATTGGAAAACATGAAGCAAGAAAAATTTGAAGTGAAAAACACTGGAGAGTGGCTGGGTGGAGAAGGTGGCTGCTATGGTGCTTGCCATGGCGATATGAAACCACTTGTTGTTGGCTTCCTAGCTATCTGCAATTTGGGTCATTGTGGTTCTCACTTTGGGTTTATAAAAGCACCCAAATAATGGAATGTGGAACCCTACGATGCTTTCCATGAGTGGAAATTGTTAAAACGTTAGAAGAAGTGATTCCATTGCGTAGAGCTAAGGTATAAATCATTTTAATTCTGGGTGATTCTTTGGTGTTGGATTCCTATCTATCGAACCACTAGGTCAAAGAAATTTAGGTCATTGTGGTTCTTACTTTGGGTGTATGAAACCACCCAAACAATGTAATGTGGAACCCTACAATGCTTTCCATGAGTGTAAATTTTTAAAATGTTGAAAGAAGTGATTCCATTGCCTAGATCTAAGTTATAACTCATTTGAATTTTTTGTGATTCCATGTGTTTTTAACTAGATAGCAAGTCAATTTGGTGCTTGCGTTGGTGTTTTAGGACCACTTGGATAGTGGACTCATTCTCCTAGTTGCATGAATTAATCCTTATGTGTAAATGTCCCTGGATATGCATCTCATTATACTTTAGATCTAAGTCAGGGATAGTGAGTTGCAAGAAATATTGAAGTGTATTTGGCTTATGGTTGGGTGCAAAGATGAAGTCTCTCCAATCACCAACCATTTGAATTTACTTAGACGAGTATAACGATTTATGAATGAATAAACTATGAGTAATGAAATTGTTTGAAATGTTAATGGTAGAGTTCTTGTTCAACATTGCTCATGAAACATTATTGAATTCATTTCCATGGTGGACAACTATATTATGTGTATTTATGAATATGATAGATCTATGGTAACCTACGAGTGTTAAAAATTTCATGAATTGATGGTTATTATAGGATTATGTATAATAGGACGAGACCCCTTTGTGAATTTGTTAATACAAGTTTATTTCATTTATTTGGTGGATGTAGGAATTGAATGGCTCACAACCTTATTTGAGTTTGCGGGCTATTTCAGAGAGGAGTAGGATAATATTTATGTTGTGTGTTAAGAAAAGATAGATAGATTTGATAGGATCTTATTTCAAATATCGATGTGGGGAATCCTCTAGTTATGGATACATATATCTTGCTTTATTATTTTTAGCTTTATAAAGCAAGTAGGATACATTTTTTCTACTGAATTCAAGCCCTTAGAGCCTTTTCTATCTTTTATCTCATATTTGAATTTTTATTAGAAATATGGATCTCATTCGGGCATATATGTAAGTTTTTTAATAGACATTTTATTCATGTCATAGTAGTGATGATATCAACAATATTACCTAGACAACGAGGTGGTCCTCCCTTCATGGTGATTTCTTAGGATGATGTGTAGTCCATGTTGGAGCCACGTTACTAAACCAACACACATTCCACACTTTTACGGACTTGAGTGAACATTATGGGCATGAATTGGTGGAGGAGAGGCAGACTCAATGGTGTTTCCAAAGAAGAACTTTACCACCACCCATTACTCACAAATCATCACCATAATTCATGTATATCGAAAATTGTAATGCAGAATAGTGATGGGGAGGTAATGACAATAACAATAGGTAAAATCTATAATGACAAAAAATTTTCTATCTACTAGACCCATTAGGTGGTGGTGTTTGCAAGTGTCTTGAATTTATCCATCGATGAGTATCATCAAACAATGAGACTGTCGGACACCCATTAGTTTGACGCTTTGGGCCCTTTATTATTAGGGAGTGTTTTGCCAATGAAGATATCCTTAGCATGGCTAAATCAATGGCTCACATTTAGTGTTATGAAACCAAATCACAAAAAAGATAGACCAACGAATTCAAAATTAACCTCTTCAAGGAGGAAACCTCATTTACATCACATCAATGAATAATTATTGAATGATACAAATGACTAGACCTTGTTACTATATATAGGAGTCTAAGGGGTCACAATATAATTAGCACCTACAAAAGAATAATAATGTAAAGATATAAAAATAAGAATAGTGGGCATCTACAAGGCATATCAATAATAGTATGTGGGATACAAGGGCATAACAATAACAATAGGGGTTACACTAACAATAACAAGAAAGGGGCTACAATAGTATTATAGGGACCTAACATGCCACTCTCCTTCAAAAAAGTGTTGTCCTTAATGCTTGAGTAGCTCTGGATGCTTCTATATAAAAATTTCATCCTCACACGTGGAATCTTGCGTAGGTAAGTTCTTCCACATAATGAGATACTCTGAAATTGATCAATTTCATAGTTCTCAGGTTCTTGCTTCCATGATTCCTTTAGGCTCCAATATTATTTTTCCTTCTTCATCAATTGGGATCTTGTCACTGATAATGTTCTTTAAGAACGAAACATGGAAAACAAGGTGTACTCGGGAACATGTAGGCAACTCCAGTTTGTATGCCATAGTTCCAATATTTTGCAACACATTGTAAGGAAGATAATACTTGTGTGATAATTTATTATCCTTCTTAGATTGCATGAGTAGCATTTGTTTGTATGGTTGTAGCCATAAAAATACCTAGTCACCTACGTTAAAACTTCTTTCACTACAATGTGTTGAAAATAATACTCAGAGGGGGGGTGAATCAATATTATCTAGTTCTTTTAACAAATCTTCCTTATTTACACTTTGAATTATTTTTGTATATCAGTACCATAAAATAATGAGCAAGGAAAATAGACAGTCACATCAAAGAACACCAGATATAAGGTGGAAACCCAATGTGGGTGAAAACCACCTACTGTAATATGTCTCTATCTTCTTTCAAATTAGAAACTGCTTTTACAATGGTCTTGTACTGGTGCAATCCTTTACCAGTACGCAGGTTGCAACCTGCAGAGAGCTACAACTCTCTCTTATTTTCCAATCTCTCCTGGAAGGGAGCTACAACCCCCTACTTATTTTCTTTCAAGGGCCACTTTTCATAAATTTTCAAACTGGATCCATAAACATCAAATGATCATCAAGTACCAGTAAGTCACCTAGATAACCAGATCCACAATAACAGTAAACTAAACCCAGAACACCTTATCAACAAAAAAGTCAGTCAACAAAAGATGTTAAGACAGATATGCAATTTCCTTTTCTCTGGCCTGTGTCACTGGGCACTTCACCTTCTGTGGCGCCGCGCACCTCCGCAGCTGCACCTTCTGTGGCGCCTCCATAGCTACGCCTTCGGTGGCGCCTCTGTGGCGTCTCCTGTGGCGCCTCTGCACTGCGCCTTCTGTGGCATCTCCGTACTGCGCCTTCTGTCGTGCCTCTGTGGCGTCTCCGCACTGGGCCTTCTGTGGCGCCTCTGTGGCATCTCCGTACTGCGCCTTCTGTGGTGCCTCTGTGGCATCTCCTATGGCTCCTCCGCACTGCGCCTTCTGTGGCGCCTCTGTGGCGTCTCCGCACTGCGCCTTTTGTGGCGTCTCTGCACTGTGCCTTCTGTGGCGCCTCTATGGCGTCTCTACACTGCGCCTTCTGTGGCGCCTACGCACTGCGCCTCCTGTGGCGCCTCTGTGGCGCCTCTTCACTGCGCCTTCTATGGCGCCTCTGTGGCATCTCCGCACTGCGCCTTCTATGGCATCTCCGCACTGCGCCTTCTGTGGCGCCTTCACACTGCACCTTCTGTGGCATCTCCTATGGTGCCTCCACACTGTGCCTTCTGTGGCGCCTTCGCATTGTGCCTTCTGTGGCGCCTCCGTACTTCCGCAGCTGTAGCGCTCGAGAGATCACCCTTCACAGACTCGCTTTCCACTTCACTTTCATATAGATCGAGCTTTTGAAACAATAACCCAATATTTCAGATCTTAAGATATTCAACCCAAAAGCATACCCAAGCCAAATGATCTCCTTTGCTTTATATAGGCAAACTCTTCCTCAAATCATGGACCAATACCACGGGCCAAAACCATAGGATCAAAAAATTGTGGGAATAATACCATGAACCAACCATGAAAGCGCGTGAAGTTTTCTCCACATGAAATAAGCTTTTCTCTGCATAAAATTCTGTGAACTTTTCTCTACATGAAATAAACTTTTCTTTGCATCAAATTCCGTGAACTTGTAATTAACTTTGCTACACTATAATTTATCATCTGAGTGATTTTCCATCAAGGACAACACTTGTCTCATAATGCCAACACAATGTTGATCAACTTGTTGTTTCATTCGATTATGTGTCAAAGTGAGCTTATTGTTTAAGAGTTTGAGAATGTATTGTTGATGTTCGATGTGATATTCCACTCCTTGAACCTTATAACTTTCCCTTAAATATTATGTGATGGATGGTGGATGATATCAATAAAGTACATAAATGGGGTCATTTTTTTTTGTTATGGAAGAAAATGTTTTACCACCATTCAGCCAGAGGTAACCACTTGATCCATTGTGTTTTCTTATCAGATACAATGAAATGAAGATATCCTTCCAAACATTTCCCATCTGATTGAGGATGATAATATGAGCTATAAGCTAATTGACTACCAAGACAAGGAAATAATTCTGTCTAAAAAATTCTAATGAAAATGGGATCTCTGCCATTTATAATAATATTTGGGTTTCCATGTAGTTCTTGAATTGTTTCCATAAATGAAGTAGAAACTATATTGGATTTAAGTAGATGAGATAATGCACTATAATGTGCATACCTGGTAAGTGTATCAACTACGACCACGATGACACTCTTTCCTTGAGACTTGGGTAAATCTATGATGAAATCCATTGAGACCTCCTAATATAGGTGGCTATTAGTGACCACCCACCTATTGAACCTAGACCTTTAGCTATTTTCATTCTTTTCCTTGTTTATTTCAGAATTTACTATT
This sequence comes from Pinus taeda, assembly GCA_000404065.3. Classification (NCBI taxonomy): domain Eukaryota; kingdom Viridiplantae; phylum Streptophyta; class Pinopsida; order Pinales; family Pinaceae; genus Pinus; species Pinus taeda. The sequence continues at coordinate 25,955 of APFE031713923.1, forward strand.
TTTAGTAGTTTTTCAAGTCCTGAACTCCTGGAGTAGTTTTGCCCCCCTAAATGGTTTTTTTTGAGGTTTGCAGCAGGCCCATAGTTATAGGTAGTGCCATACTGAAAAAATTGTAGTATTCGGAGAGACCCTTCCAACAAGTTATTGTATGCGCCAAACGGAGATAATATGACCATGTTATTACCTCGGGAAGTTGGCTACCCAACTAACCCCAATGGGGCCCACAAACTCTTGGTGTTATATCTCTTGGGGTTAGTTTTTTGGTTGTTTATGGATTTTTCTTGCTTTCCAATAATAAACAGACCCGATATCCTCGCTGTAACATAGTTCAAAGGAATGTAGTTGCCACTTCTCTTTTCAGAGATAAGCTACCATCGCCTGAGCTAATCTTATTTCCAGTCTATTTGTAAGCATATTTCAGTATTGGATATGAATGAAATGAAGCAATATTTTTTCTTCATCTTTGTGTTTATGGTTATATTTATAATTTGTTGTATTCCTATTTAAAGTTTTATCAGTGGTATCAAAGTGGTCTTCTCGTTCTCTATTTTTCTTTGCATGTGCCTAATGAGTTTGGAATATATGGAGTTAGCGCTTGAACTGGTCCAACCTTTGTAGGATGAGCCTCACAAATCCCAAAGACCTCCCATGGAAGAAGAAGAGAAAGATGAGGGGGTAAGATATCCTATTAAAATCTTGCTCGAAGAAGCCCTTGAGTGATAAAGGAAAGCGATGATGGACAACTTTACCTGGAACCTTCAGCAGCTACCCATGGGCGACACATCTACTTCTAGAAACTACTTTGGAATTGCCACACCCTTTAAGGTGCATCTTAACTTTTTGATTCCCATATTTGAGGGTTAGATATATGTGGATGTCGTCAATAAATGGTTAAATCTGATACAAGGATATTTTTATGTTCATGATTTTTTCAGCAAGGAGAAGATGAATTTTTCTCTTCCCAAAGCCAACCCCCACATCAAGTACTGGTGGGAAACCTACTCCGAGCAAAAGGATGAAAGTATGCCCTCACTATTTTCGACCACACCCTTTTGGGATTCATTATAGGATGTCATGAAGGAATAGTATTACACTATTGAGATATATGTGGATAAATCCATAAAGTGGACCACACTACTATAGGGAAGGGACCAAGACATATCGAACTTTATCGATGTTTTTCATACCCTTCGTACGAAGTTGGCTATCAAGGATTCTTAGAAACATTCGGTACTCAAGTACCACAGCTTCCTACATAGGTAGATATAGGATGAGATGGTGTTCTTGGACATCTCCATGCTTGGCACATCATATCGATATTCTGTCATGATTGAGTAAAAGCTTAAACAGTAAAGGCACCCAAAAATCGCATAGCAAAGGTCAAAGCCAAGGCGGTGTGACCCATGATAACTTGTCAAAGTTGCAAGCAAAGAAAAATAGCACAAATACAAAGAAGGACACAGGAAAGTGGTGTGAGTTCCATAAGATCTCCACTCAACGCAAGTGAGTTTCAGGGCATTCAGTTACTGGTGGTTGAGTTGAAGGCTTCTCAATCTGACACATTTTTTGAATCTTAGTCACAACCTGACAAGGGGAGTAAAAGAGGGAAGTAAATCATTAACACAGAGCCTAGTGCCACTGTGGCCACCACCAAGACCCAAAATATTGAGCCTGAGGTGTAGAAGATGGAGAACTCCTATTCCACTAATAGATGTGGGTGAAGGGTTCTCTGTTGCAGTTCATTGTCGATGTGGGGAGCCAAAAGAACCTCATTCGAGTAGAGGTATGGAAATGGCTAGGTCTATCAACTATAGCACATCTAAAGATGTACACCATCGGGTGGCTTCACCAAGGATGAGGTCTCCAAGTCAGCCAAGAGTGTCACCTTCCCTACAACAAAAAGCCCTACGCGAATGAGGTACTATGTGATGTTGGTCCTCTTGAAGTTTGTGATGTATTATTAGGAAGTCCATACTTATGGAAGCGACATGTTGTATATGATTCTATACCTTGCTATGTTATTATTTATTTGGGTACTAAGTTATATACTATACTAGAGGTAGCCCCACCTACCGCCATCTCTTTGATCTCTGCTAAGAAATGCAGTAAGGTCATCTCCTAGACTGGGAAATTTGTTTTCTTTCTGATTCTCTCTCAAAGTAAGGGGAAGGTCATAGCCATGTCCATCGTTCCCAGGAAGGGTTCCTCCAAGCAGCAAAAGTAGGTGGATGCATTCGTGGAAGAATATAAGGACATCTTCTCGTCACCCAGATGGGTACCCTTGCATTATCATGTCAAGCATTCAATCGACTTGATTCTCGAATCACCTCTAGCTAACAGGCCGATATATCACCACACTATTATGGAAAAGGAAGAGATCAAGCAGAAAATCCAAGAGTTGCTGCAAAAAAGGCACATCCGACAAACTTCTTTGCACTGTGGCAACTTGATTGTACTGGTACAGAAGAAGGACAAAACTTAGACGATATGCATCAACTGTCAGGGATTAAAAAAAATAATGTTGAGGAAGAGGTATATAATCCCATAGATTGATGACCTGCTGAACCAACTCAACGAGACCAAGTATTTCAACAAGATTGATCTGGAGTGTGGTTATCACTATGTTCCAATAGTGCCCACAAATGTATAGAAGACTTCCTTTAAATACAAGCAAGGCCTTTTTGAATGGTTGGTTATGCATTTCAGGTTGACCAAAGCCCTTGCTAATTTTGTGAGGATAATAAATGACATCTTGCGGCCCTTCACCAAATCTTTTGTAGTGGTTTATCTAGATTACATCCTAATCTTTAGCAAGAGTTGGGAGGAATACTTGCAACACATTCGACAAGTCCTTCAAACCCTTTGACTGCACAAATTATGTGCCAACTTAGACAAATGCACCTTTGGAATGAGCCAAGTCCAATACTTGGGGTACATCATATATCACTGTGGTTATCATGTGGACCTGACCAAGATCCAAGCCATTTGGGATTGGCTAGCCCCAACGACTCTAATGGAGCTTCGTAGGCTTTTGGGCCTTCGGAAAGTTTATTGGAGGTTCATGTTGGGATTCTCCCATATCACTTAGCTTCTGAGTCAGATTACTCAGGGTGAGGCAAAAGAAAAGTTTTCTTGGTTTGAGTCCCTACAAAAGATGTTCATTGAGGTGAAGCACCACCTCTTCTCTTCATCGATACCCACACTGCTAAACGTGTAACAACCATTTCAAATTGAGACAGACACTTAAGACTATCCTATTGGTGAATTCATTAACCAACACGTGCAACCAATGGCCTATCATAGTGAGACACTTTCTGATACAATTCAGAAGTACCCCATATATGATAAAGAAATGTATTCCATCATGCAGGGTTGCTAGTAGTGGAAGAACTACATTCTGGGGAGGAGTTGGTCATCCACACCAATCACTAACCTATTGAGTTTATAAGGACACAGGGGAAGTTGCAGAGTGATCCTCATCAGAAGTGGTTTACATTTTTAAAACAATTACACTTAAACAGTAAATAAAAAGGGGTAGCACCAATCATGTTATGAACTACCTTAGTTAACCCCCAGCTATAGCACTGGCTACTGTTCTCAACTCTTGTGGTCACGATACCTCTCGTTGGCCACAACTATACAAAACATGATCTAGAGTTCACCTCCACATACAAGATGCTAGTATACGGGAAGAAAGTTCTTTATTTCCACCTCCAAGAAGCATTATTATCATACCTAGGCCACATTTGTGTTCATTCAAGCGAGCATGCCAAACTCATTTGGAAGCCACACTATAGTTAGATCGCAATACACTTTTGGGCGGAGAAGCTTGTGGCTATACTACAAAAGTACTTCTATTGGCCTAAATGCCAACTGGATGTTTGGAAATATATTAGATCCAACATTGTTTTTGCCATCGCCAAGCCATCCATGAAGAAGCAATGTCTATACACTGCTCTTCCTACTCGCAACCAACCATGGGAATCCATCTCCATGGACTATATGTTTCACCTCCCTTCTACCAAACATGGTAATGACTGTGTATTTGTGGTTGTGGACAAATTTTCTAAGATGTCTATATTGGCAGCCTACAAGAAGAGTATCACAACAGAGGATACTGCCAAATTCTTCTTTGAATGAGTATGGGCACATTTTGGGATCCCACAGAACATTATACCAAATCGGGATAGTAGGTTTCTGAGCACATTCTGGTCAACCTATGGACACTATTGGACACCAATCTCACCAAGTGAAATCTTTCTTGTTACTTCGTTCCCTATTTCTATTGATTCTGATCACTAGGAGAAGATTTCCTTCCATCCCGAGACTGATGACTAGACAAAGGTCATAGAAAGCATGATAGTGCACATACTCCGCATATACAACTCCAAGCATCCTCGAACATGGGATGAGAGTCTTCCATATTTTTAGCACAGTTATGATAGAGCTCTCCATAACTTGATTGGTCGCAGTCCGTTTCCAGTGGGTCTAGGATTTCAACCATTATGTCTTATTCATGTTGCCATGACTTAGGCGACTACACAGAAAAAATCCACACATGTATCATCTGAGATGGATAAAGCCACCCGACTTATTAAATGCATCCAACACATATGCTGCTGATGGATTTTAGAAAAAAGTGGGAGCACGTGCATGGCATACACTTATCTGCTCCCTGATTGAACATGAAGCTCTCTTTGGGACACTAGGATACCATCTCGATCATCCATAATGAGTTAGTTTTGAATCATTTACAATATTTTTCCATGTCTTTGAAAGTAGATAATAATAATTCAAGGTCTTTATATGGCCTTTATTTAAATAAGAATTGTCTTAGCCTGTACAATGTTTCACATGCTACTCACTTCAAACATATCTATAATTTTTAATTGAATATGTATAATATATAAAAAGGTATACTGGAAGCTAGATTTTTTGGAAAACTCTATTCCTATGTGAAGACTTCTTAAGAGGAACTACAATGGAACAACAACTAAAGGAGCAACTGTATATTATTATCATTTTCAACCTATGGGTCAAGACAACATTGAAGGGAGCAGGGATTTTGGCAATGAGGCTGAAACTTCACTGGGAAATTCTCTTCCTGCAAATGATTCTTTTTTATTAACATGGCGGATTTACTCAATGAACCTCTCACATTTCACACACATTTGTGGCATACTAAAGAATACCCCTAATTTGGCTACATATTGGAAAATATCTCCAAAAGTCACATTATTTAACCCCCTACCAATATGAACGTAATACACCTTGCTAATTTAGAAAACCCATACTTTCAGGAGATATTGTAGGTATCCATTTCTCCATTAACATTCTTGATACCCCTTTATATTTTTTCATTAACTTTGAGCTCCAATTTTTATATCTAGAAATATAAAAACCCTTTATCCCGTAATATATGCTCAATCTATTATGTGATGTTTTCCTCAATACATATCCCCCAATATGAATGTGTGTGGTATGGAATTTCTCCCAAGTGAAGCCCCCATGGTTATTGCCAGAGGAAAGTTTACTTCAAGAAGGACATGAAGATGAAGGAAGTAGAAGTGATTTTGAAATCACTTAATGTAAAAAGGCTGGTTTAGAGAATGATTTTGTATCTTCAAAGGATATAGCTAAACCATAAGATGAATTAACATTGGATTGAGTTAAATGTAGTAAATATCAAGGGGATTGCCAACAATGCCATAATACTTTTTGGATCTACAATGATTGGGGTCAATGAGAGGGTGCTTTTGGAAATTCCAGAAATGATGGTCCAACCATTGGGATTAATGTAGGGAAGGTTTTAGGTGAGTGTGTTTCCCTTGAAGTTCTTTGTAAGGAAAATCTTGATAAATTTCTTCCATGTGCACCCTGTTGATTCTCTATTATGTCTGCAATGCCTTATGATTTGGCAGAATGTTTATGCTATTATTTATTTCTTTGGTTGTTCATATAAGGTTTTGTATGTAGTATTTCAGATTGCTTTTTCTGTATATGTGCTTGTTAATCTAACTACTTTTTAATTTGTGCTTAGAATTTTGGTTCAAACTTTACACTTTTTAGCTAGTCTTCATAGATTGTAATTCTTGTAAAATGGATCTTAATTTCATTGAAGGTATGAGTATCACTAATAGGATGGATGATGGATTTTACCACGGTTATGAGCATTCTAAGCATGGAAAATCTACCAACAAAAACGTGCTAAATATTATTTCTCATATTGTTGCATGGGAGAAAAGTCCTAAAGGAACTATTAGTATATTTCCCCAAAAGGGTGATGGTTGGGCTCTGTACAAAGAGTGAAATGCTGCTACGAACGAAGACACTCCTGAAGAAGTTAAATGTAAGTATGAAATGGTAGAAATTGCAAATGACTTGTGGAAGAGGTTGGAGTGAGCGTGGTTCCTCTTGTTAGGATTGATGGTTTCAAGTCTATGTATCAGAGGAAGTAGGCGGTTAACTTGTCTCCTAGGAAGGAGATTCTTAGATTTTCTCATCAAGTTCTAGAAAAGAGACTTTTGGGCGAAGAATCGACAAATTTACCCAAAAGTTGTTGTGAGCTAGACCCTGATGCAACTCCTAAAGATGAATTCAAAGCAACTTGATCACTTTTCCTTTTAATTATGACTTCAACTTTTGTGGTTTATGAGTGTAATTTGGATATATGGTAAAACAAAATAGACGATACTTTTTTGACTGCCATGGAGTAGGATTAATTCGAGCTTTCAGAGCTACACATGACTTCTTTAGAAGTGTAATTGAAGAGTAGGTTGTTAGCTTTGGTTACATTGAATGGCCAAGAAGATTTTTTTTGTGCACTAATATTCTCTTTTAGGGTGCAAGTTAAATATGAGGACATGGTTGCCTCTCATTTTTTACCATTACTAGCAAGTAATAATTTTGTTGTATTATCTAAGTTGCTACAAAACATTTAGGGATAGATAGGATGATGGCTATGAAATTTATTTGTACTTTATCTTTACTTGATGTGAAAAATTCCTTGAAAATTTTCATATTGTTCAAATATATGAAGAGTGGAAACATGCTAAACATAAAGCATTCAATAGTTGTGGAAAGATATTGAAGGCTTGTGATATTTCTAGTTAATTTTTTATGTATTACTAGATTAAATAATTTTAAATTATTTATTAGAATATCTTGTTGTTTGAGTTATGCTACATGGGTATGACATTGAGCTAACTCCATTGAGTTATTTTTATCAAGTTAAAAATAGGGGCTACATGATTTTCAATTTTATAAAGATTACACAATTATGTGTCAAGCATTTTTTTTAATTAAATTCTTATATATGCAATTTCAAGGACTACCATAACTCTCACATAATTCTTTAAAGGGTGCTAGCTCAATGGAAGAGCACCTATGTTATAAGCAGGAGGTTAGTGGTTTGATTCCATTGTGCCCTAATACGAATTAATCAATGATATTGCAATCTATTTTTAATTAAATACTTTTAATATTGGTTTATTTCAATGGTGAGATATTTTTCTAGATTCATTATTTTATATTGTCTCTAAAGAGAGAAAAGTGATATTGTATTATCTTTGAACGTAATTTTTAATTGTCTCTAGAGAGGCAATAGTTAGGATCAAAGACATTGTCTCTTTAAAGACAATATGTCTTTAATCTCAACTATTCTCTCTAGAGAGACAAAAATGAAATTGTCTCTAGAAAGACGAAAAATGAAATTGTCTCTAGAGAGACAAAGATACTTGTGTTATATATTGTCTTTATAGAGACAATATTTTTAAGCCAATTTAATTTTAAAACAATTTAATTTGAGACACCTGCTTAAAGACAATATTTAAGATAATACACAAGTTCTCTTTTGTCTCAATTTAAGACAATTTGCCCAAACATTGTCTTAAATATTGTATTAAAACCCCCCTTTGTGTTGTAGTGGTATGATTTAATATGATGGGAGAAAAATATATTAAATAACTTAGTTCCAGAAAAATACTGAGAAAAAGTGTGGGATAAAGAATCATGTGAGATAAAGGCAGAGTTTAGTGGAAAAAAATCCTAAGTGAGTGGGTTGGCAGACCCCAAAAAGCAGGACACTGCTACAAAAAATATTCTAGGGAAGAAAGGCATAAATATACCTCATAAGGAATTAGAAGGGTGGTAGATTTCAGATAGGAGAATAATAATCTTTTCTTGAGGAGAACTCAGGAATCAGTTCATGGTTGGGTGGATAATGTTTGTTCATGGGAAACCTTTCAACAATATACATCAGGACCAAGGGGGCTTTAGTGGTGTCATTTGAGATATGGTTATCATCTAACTATATTGATGATCGACCTTGTCGATTTGAATATGATTACATTCAAGATAGATTGTGTTGGTTAGGTCCTAACTTCCTTTATAATAAACTATATTTTTGAACGTGTAGATATAAGTTTCTTTTATAAAGATTGAGCTTGGAAGTAAATTTCATGATTTTTAGTTTGGGAGCAAATATTTGTTGATAATATTGAGAACAGGAGGGTAATTTGAAACATTTATATTGGTTATATCTATATTATACTAAACTAGATAAACAATATGAGTTACTAATGTTATCTACTTTATTCGTTGTTGGTTATTGATTGATATGAAATCTCAAATATATTTTGTGTTGATAAATCATGGATTCCCTCTATTAAATAAGGAGTGAATTTGGAGGTATGGGTACTGGGTAATTAATGAGAAGTAGAGGTTCAGTTAAGGGTAGTCAACACATACAACTAGACAATTATTATAGACTAGTTGTATGTTGGGTATTCATAGAATATGAGGGAGGAAAAATAACTTTATGATTACAATTGAGTATGTATGTATTTCAATAAGGAAATCACATAAGGTTAATGAGAAATGTTAGATTAATTTCTATGATTAAGACATAGTGTATATGTTAAAAGAAATTAATGAAGTTGAGAATAGCTCATTTGGAGTTAGGAGTCTATTTTTAAGCAAAACATTATTATAACTTATGTAGTTTGATGTGCGCTATCACATCCGCAGATCAAATAAAAAGTATATAAATTAATGAGGGACTACAATGAGTAAACCAACAATATAAAATTTGAGAAAATAAAAGTTAATGTAATGAAGGGGTAGCTACCCAATTTCATACCTAGTGAATAAATAGGCAAGGAAAAAGAATAAAGCCACTAAATGTATCCCCAAATCTATTTCATCTCCTAGCACATTAAAATAGAGGACTATTATCCTTCGAAAATAAGAAATAGAATTGAGAAGTTCATAGGAAGGAACCAGACTTTCACAACAAATCACTATTAGAGGCGAGGTAGTGATTTCATAATTGGGTGAGATGAAGTAATAAATATTATGGTTGATACTGACATTTACTACCAGAAAGATTTAGCCATAATTTTTTCGTCAAAGGTGCGTAAGAGAATAAGTAATTCGAGTAATAAATACTCACTATATATATATATATATAATATATATATATACACATATACATACACATACTATTAGCAGGAAACGTAACCATCAGACAATATACTTGAAACTGCATAAATAATGCACAAGTCAATTCGATGGAACGAGAATAATTCAAGATTCCTACAAACCCAATGGTCTATAACAATAGAAATAAAGAAAAATCATAAACGCAACAAGGAACTTCATTCTAATATAGAAATGAATTATATCGACAAGAATGTAATGTAACTATGCAAACAAGTTATAATACATAGATAAACTCTCTAATGTCATAATATATCGATAACATATTAGTGAAATAATATATCGATGACAAAATGATGGAAATTAAAAGAACCATTCCAAGGGAAAATACGTCCAAGGGCCCAAAGAAGAGAGATATTTTTGTGGGTCATAATTTAAAAATGAAACCAAGAAAGCAGTTTAGCTAGAGAGTTAAGCCATATAAAGATCTGGTTACATAACCGACATATAATCATACTTCGGGAAGACATAGTTAATTTCAAAATCTCCTTCTAGATTTGCTCACTAAAATTCATAACTTTTACAGAAGTTGTATGTTACTACAGTCCCTAACAACTACATAGCATGACTCGATGAACCAAAAAAATAAAATAATTTCAGCTTTTGGGAAACTGCTAACAATTGATTGTTTTCACACTAGTGAGTAACTCATACTTTGAGGGGAAACTCCTTCAATAGGTCACACAAGAAACGAACTTGGAAAGTGGAGAGCCATGTCAACCAAGTTTGGATATTCTATGAAGAGCAGCCAAAATCCATCGAGCTGCAAGGAATATTACTTATAAATCAAACAAGGGTAGATATAAGTTATTTTAACTGATGGATAGACAAGTTGGAAATTAATTAAAAAAAGAGAAAATTGAAACAAACCTGTTATGTTTGGTTTTAATCATCTCAACACCTATACGCAGTGACATATATTTGGGGTTAAGCAGGGGAAACACTAGAAATAAAATTTGGGTGGAAACTACTATAAACAATGCACTCAATTACCAAACTTTAGATTTCTCTTCATGAGGAAACCATTATGTGAAACTTGTGAAATCTTGGAATATTATGAAACCAACTGACAAAAAGATAGAAAAGAGAGATAAATGCCTTAGGATTCAATCTCTTTGAGGGGGAAACCTCCTTTACATTACATAAATGAACAATTATTGGATGATACAAATGACAACACCTCCTTTATATATATAGGAGTGTAAGGGGTCATAATATAATTGGTGCCAACAAAAAAATAATAATGTAAGGACACAACAATATAATAAGGGGTTCATACTAATAACAATAAGGGGTTACAATAGTAGTAAAGGAACCTAACATGCCCCTCTCGTTCAAAAAGTATTGTCTCAATGCTTGAGTAGTTCTTGGTTCTTCTGTATAAAATTCTTGTCCTCGCATGTGGAATCTTCAGCAGGTAAGTCCTTCCACTTGATTATATACTTTGAAATTAATTTATTTCGTAGTTGTCGGGTTCTTGCTTCTGTGAATGCTTCAAGTTCCAATATGATTTTTCCTTCCTTGTCAAGTTTTGGCAATATTGTTTGAACTGAGAGCTTCTACAACTTTTAAATGAGTTCCCACCATACTTTTTCATTCTCCCATTCATTTCTTGCTTCATTTACCGAATTTGGTTGGATATTATACAACCATCTAGCATTTTCGCAAGCATACATTCAATTTCACTCCTTTGGGCATCTGGATATCTGTAAGGCCTAATGTTTGTAGGAACACTTCTTAAATCAAATGAATAGCATGATCATGATCACAAATAGGTAGGAGGCCTTTGGGAGTCTCAAATACCTTGGAATGATTGTCCAAGACTTTTTGGAGATCTAGAGAAATAGATGATTTCGATGTGGGAACCTCTAGTGAACATAATTATGCAATTACACCTCTTGTTTCTTTCTTTAGAAGCTTTCTCATTCCGTTAGAGATGACTATCTTTCCTGGTTTTCCTGTGATACCCCTTAATTCAACTTCCTTTCCTTCCGAAGAAAATTTCATGAAAAGTTCTTGAAAATTAAAACCTAATGTACCTAAGGATTGTAGCCATTGGACTCCTAGCACAACATCGAGACCACCCATTGCAATGGAAATCATTGGGATATTCAAAAATATTCGCCGATGGATAGGTTGATATTATGGCACTTTCTAGAGAAATTTATGGTTCCTCCACTGCAACCATCACTTGACACTCTGGTGTTGGATATAGGAGGCAATTCAATTCCTTGGCTATCTTACAACGAATAAAATTATGGGTACTACTCAAATCAATCAACATTATTATCTTTTTCTTCTTGATATATCCTTCTATCTTGATAGTTTGAGGAGTGGTAATTCTGGCCAATGCATTACATGATATGGTCGGATTCATTTCTTATTTCTCGATGTGAACTTTCACTTCTTGAACCTTTTTCTTCTTGATATGTCCTTCTATATTGAGAGTTTGAGGAGTGGTAATTCTTGCCAACGCTTTACAAGATATGGTCAGATTCATTTCTTGTTTTTTTGGGTTTGGTTCCTGGTGTATGTCCTTTTCTTTTGATGTTTCTTGATCCTTTTCTTACTCCTCTTCACAATCTATGTAAAATATTTTTTTCACAACACACTTATGACCTTTAGTGTATTTGCTATCAAAAATGTAACAAAGCCCTTTTTCTCGTTTTTCTTCCAATTGTTGTTTTGTAAACCTTGTAGGTTCTAGAAGGCTAAGAGAAAAAACACTTCCATATTTCTTATTGTGAGTGTTGGGATTCCTTGTTTTCGTAATTCCGCTTTCAAATTTTCTTATCAACCTGAATGCCTTCTCCAATGAATCAGGTTCCCAAAGATGAACCTCATGTTGAATGTTATCCTTTAAAGTCCCTATGAATTCATAGACCTTTTGCTTCTCTGAAATATCATTTACCCTTATATTCAAGTTTTTAAAGTCATTAATGTGCTCTTCTATTAAACCATTTTTTTTGAAATGTATCAATTGGCTAATGAAGGTGTTTCTGTTTGTATCATCATCATGTGCTACCATTTCCTACATAAAAATTGATCACGTGACAAGTGGTTTATGAGAAAAAAGCTCTTCATACAATAAAAATTATTTGGTTCTAAATATAAAGATGCAATACGTACCTTTTGTAGCAGTTGCACCTCATGTAGATCAAAATATTTCTCCATCTGTAGTATCCATGTTACAGGATCCTTGCCATCAAAATTCCTCATATATACCTTTGGAATATGTTGGATCTTCAATCCAACATTAGATTCTATTAAATCATGATCAACATTAATTTTTTTATCATCATGAGTTTCATCTACTACTTTTTCGGCATTAGGAGGCCTTTATTGTCACATCTTTGTCCCATCTTCCTTCAAATCTTCCATGTATTTCTTCATATCTTCCATGCATTTCTTCCAATATTCTTTCATCCGATCAATATCAAATTCCATGTCCTAGATAAAAATATGTATCTTAGCATCGATCACATTCTTCAAATCATCCAACAAATTTTGATTACTAGGTGTTTCTATTTTCTTGGTTTGAGTCATTCTTTTTCTTTCTTTTAAGATCTTGATCTTCAATCTATCGTATCTCTGAAAGTTCAGATATCCAAGGTCTGTAATTGCAACCTGTGGTATCCCTCTAGATCCTTCTTCCAATGCCACAAGTTTGATCGAAATTGGATTCTCCAAGAAAGAGTTATGCCCAATCTCCCATGATGACCTGATTATATACGTTTTTAGTAGAATGAACTTGTATGAAGTGTCAAGTGTCACTGTTTTGAAGTTCGGACTTGAAAATGATACATAGAGAAGTACAATCTATCCTTTTTCTATAACTTATTATGAAATGTCAATTTGATGCTCAAACAAAAAGTTATGACGATTTTCGCAAGGTCTCCTATTTGGGATGTAATTTGGGATCCTGCACAAACCCTAAATGTCTTGGACGATATCTCTGTAAATATAACAAGAAAAGATTTGAAATTTAGGCCCGAGCTTCATCACGATTTCATCTCAAATGGGTTTTAATTTTAGAGTCTAAAACTTCGTAGTCAAAAAAATATACTGAAAATCTAATGATGACCTATTTGAGATGGAATTTTGGAGCCTTCAAAAACCCTAATTTCCTCAAAACGTATATATGAAACTATAGCAAGACAAGATCTAAAATTTGGACCCGAGGTTAAGAAAGATTTCAACTCATTTTTTTTTTTTTTTAGCTTTTGAAACTTCGCAGAAAAAATGTTATATCGAAAAGTCCGTGATGACCTGTTTGGAGCAGCGAAACCTTAGAATCCAAAGCTCTCATACCAAATGTTATGAAACCATCTCACAAAAAGATAGAAAAGAAATATCAATGCCTTAGAAATTAGCCTCTTCGAGGAGGCAACTTCCTTTACACTACACAGACGAAAATTCCTTGGATGATAAAAATGACAAGACCTCCTTTCTATATATAGGAGTCTAAGGGGTCATAACACAATTAGATCTGACATAACAATAATAACAATAGTGGGCTTCTATGGGGCATAATAACAACAATATGGGGACTACATGGGAATAACCATATAAAAAGGGGGTTGCACTAATAATAATAAAGGGTTACAATAGTAGTATAGGGACCTAACATGCCCCTCTCCTTCAAAAAGTTTTGTCCTCAATGCTTGACTAGTTTTGGATGCTTTTGTATAAACCTCTTGTCCTCCCATGTGGAATATTCAGCGGGTAATTTCTTCCACTTGATGAGATACTCTGAAATTGATCAATTTCATAGGTCTTGAGTTCTTGTTTTTTGACTAATCCAAGTTTCAATATAACTTTTCCTTCCTCATCAAGTTCTGACAATATTGATTGAACTGGGACCTTCTTCAATTTTTGAATGAGTTCCCACCCTGCTTCAGCATTCTTCCATTCATCGCTTGCTTTGTTTATCAAATTTGGTTGGATAATTATACCAACCTATAGAATTTATGCAACCATATGTTCAATTTCACTCTTTTGTGCATATGGATATCTATAAGGTCTAATGTTGGGAGGAACACTTCCTCGAATCAAATGAATAGCATGATCATGATCATGAATAGGTGGGAGGCTTTTAGGAGTCTCAAATACCTTGGAATGATTGTCCAAGACTTTTTGGAGATATAGATAAATAGATGATTTCAATGTGGGAAACTCTAGAGAACATAATTGTGTAATTACACCTCATTGTTCTTTCTTTAGAAGCTTTGTCATTCCATTAGAGCAGATTATGTTTCTCCGTTTCACCGTGATACCCCTTAATTCAGCTTTATTTCCTTCCGAAGAAAATTTCATGAAAAGTTATTGAAAATTAAAAGCTATTATACCCAAGGATTGTAGCCTGTGATACCAAATGTTATGAAACAAACTCACAAAAATATAGAAACAAGAGATAAATGCCTTAGAATTGAACCTATTTGAGGGGGAAACATCCTTGTGAACCTCCTTTACATTACACAAACAAAAAATTATTGGATGATACAAATGCGAAGACCTCCTTTCTATATATAGGATTCTAAGGGGTTATAATATAATCAGAGCTGACATAACAATAATAATGTAAGGGCACAATAATAATAATAGCGGGCTTCTATGGGGCACAATAATAACAATATGGGGCTAGATTGGTACAAAAATGTTATAAGGGGGTTGTACTAATAAAAATAAGGCATTACACAGTCAACCCAACGATCCTACGTCTGGAATTCCTTATTAAGAACTTAAGTGAGGAAACACTAAAACTATTCTATTGAAGATTGCTGCCAATTCCTTGTTAAATACATAAGTGAGGAAATAGTAAAACTATTATGTTGAAGATTGTTACCGGAAGAGAAGGATATCTCATATGAGCAGTTTATAAGAGTGTGAGGAAAAAAAATGTTCAGGTTTGACTCTAAAACAATAGAAGCCCATATTAAGGGATTGTTGTCTCTAAGAAGTGTTCCTTAATTCTATTGTGAAGCACATAGCAAGAATAATCTATACCACATAATATAGACCACAACAATTTCCTTAAACATATTTAGTTTGCACAGGTGCACTTTTCTAATTCTTTAAATGTGGGATATATGAGCAAACTAATTAATTTGTGTGTGAATAAGAGTAAGGGAAACCATATTAGAGATAAAAACCATAGAACATCATGTATGTCACTCAAATACTAGATATGATATTTTAGTCTTATAAATATGGAAAAGAATGAAAAAGAAACTACCATAACAACTTGTTGTTATTAACAACCCATTGAATTGTAAAGGGAACACAAGAACTGGATATATGCAGACATGTAAGGAGATTTCGATATGGATTGGTAATATATATATTAAAGTTCTTTATTTGTGTAGACATATTGAGTAAAGGGTTAAGTTACTTATACAATAACTTGTCTTACAACAAAGTTGATTCCACAACTTGTTCTACAACGATTTTTCTTTGGTGATTGTTGAAAGAAGAAAAAGAACTTAGCTTCTTCAATCAGTGTAGAGACATAGACTTGGAGAAGCAAATCTAGTGTTTAAGCAATTTGATTCTCCTTAATAGCTTTGAACCAATGCGTTGAAAAGAAAAGATACCGATTGTTAGTTAAGGAAAGCAAAATAGATTGGCTATAAATAAATTCCTGCACTTAAACCTACTCTCATTAATGGAGTAGAACACCCATGGTGTTACAAGATGCATCTAGTTTGGTGCTTCGACTAACCATGGAAACCAAATTAAAGCAATTTTTTTAGCTCTAAAATTTTAGTAGTTTTTTTTCCCAAGGAAAAATCGTAATTTTATTAATAATAACAAAATTAAATTTTGTAGATGCTGAAGTGCATGTGCATAAGTAGGGAAAAAACTATTGTTCGAAGAAAAATCATAAAGTAAAAACCAAAAAAATAATGTACATTTGGGGAGAAAATGATGGTTTTCTCCCTTTTTTCTTCTCAACCTTTCGCCACTCCCCTTGTGTTGGCAAGGATGAAAACAATACGAGTGAGGTGTCCTCCTGAGGGCGAGGATTATCCTTGTCTGAATAGTAGTGGTTTGAAGAATGATATCTTTTGGCTCTGGTGGGATCCATTGAATGTGGTACCTTTGCCAAAAATGAGTCCATCAGATGTTCTAATACAGATTCCACAGTTTCTAGCTCCTTATGAATCCGATTGTTCTCTTGGGGAGTGGGGTGTTCCTTTTCTGTATCTTCCTCCTTAGCAAGGACATATTTAGGGTCTAGTGGAGGAAATTTCCATCCCTTAGGTTGTTTTCCTGCTTTCTTCTTCCTACGCATGTCTTTTTTGGCTTCGAGGCATGTGTTTTGTAGATGCCCTATTTGGTGACATATTCTGCATCTCAACGTAGTGTTTTCATAATCTAGTATCTGTGTCCAACATCTCTATTTATACTTGAGTTGAATTTGGTCTGGCAGTCCTTTAGTGAGATCTACTTCCACACATATGCGTGCAAATGTGTAGATTTGTTCCTTCATTCTTTCTGTGTCCATTTTAATGAATTGCCCAATGATGTTGCCTAAAATAGACAAGACTTGAGGGCTCGAGAAGTGTAGTGGTAGGTTGTGGAGACAAAACCAGATCGGCATCTGAGATACAACCATTGTATTTGTATCCAATTCTAGGAACCATGGAATAATGATGAGGCCCATGGATCCTTACCTCATAATGATGTCCCTTTCCTCTACTGTCTAAAGTTTTACAATGAAGAAACCCTTGGAGCAGAGAAATATGTCACATGTAGGGGTCCAAGTTCTGAAAACCCAAAGGAAAAGGTCCATAGACTTGGGCTAGAAATAGTTGAATCTGTAGATTAAAGCTTGTTTTTCAAATGAAGAACAATACTCATGTGTTTTTGGTATATCCATCTTTATTTCTAGGGTGTAACTCAGTTGCTCCACAATGTATGGGGTTGGTGCTGTGCCAGCTTGTTTTGTTGAGTTTGTAGCTAGTTTATTTCCTTTAAGAATGTATTTGAAGGATAACTCTACACTTTTTTCCTTTTGATGTGGTTCTGGGAATTTTATTGTGCTGCTTCCTATGCCACTTCCTGAGGGATATATTTTGTGATGGTCTGCCATGCCTCCCCTCAGCCGTAACTTGAGTGTGATGGTAGACTTAGGGAATATTTTGTAATCCATAAGCGTTTTGAAGTCTTGGAGTATTGTGCCTCCATAGATTAAAACCTGTGTTCCTATAGCATAACCAGTATGCTGGTAAATGTTGTTCTTCAAAAGCAATATTGATTTGGTGATCTATACCCAGATCAGATGTCTCCTCCCATTAGGGTTTTTTATAAAAACTTGATAATGAAGAGGGCTTACCAGTGATTCAGGTTCTATTCCTAGGGATTTTCATTCGAGAAAACTGAGGTAAATGCTGAGGGGGCGAGATCTGGTCCCGACATAGTTGCTCCTTATGCTCTGTTGAGAAAAACCCTAGTTGTTGTGATTTTTTCCTCATTTTGGTTTCCACGGACTCCTTTCTGCTGTTCGCATTGCTCCAAGGGTAAGTGTCAGTGTGGCTGACCTCAGTGGTGTAGACTCCAGAAGCCCTAGCAAATGAACCATGATTTCTGAAATTCTGTTCCATGATGCAGACAATGGCTCCCTCAAGAATGGACCTTAAGGGTAGCATGTTAGCGCAGTTTGAAATGGTGTTCTTCCCGCATTTGTTTCCTAGGTCCACACATTCAACCACTACAAAGAGCTCCTTCTAATGTTTGTAACAAAGTGGGTGCCTGTAGATCGCCATGCAGAGAGGAGTGCCACGGCCAGGACTGTGTATGACATCTATGCCATTTCCCCTGATAAAGCCATTACACTCACCGTAGTTGAGGCATCTAAAATGTGTAGGTCTTTTCCTGCGATGGGAGTGGGATTGGAACACAAAACCTACTCCCTTTCCCCCATTTCGAACATAGTGATCATAAGCAGGTCCAAGGGAATCCATTTCCTTCAATAAACACCACCTTCTATCCTCGTGTGAGGGGTCTTCTCGGGGAAGATAACTAGGTGCATTACGACTTCCAGAAGTCAAAAGATGATATTCATTACAGGGGCACATGGCCACAGTGGCAAGAGATGGAAACAAGTCTATTCTAGTAGGTATCTGCCATTCCCATATTCATCTCCTAAAATTTTAGGTATTCTGGAATAACCTTAAGTGTTTTCCACCATCAGATTTGAAGATATAAGGTTTAATAAAAAATATCGTAAGAGTAGGCAGCGCACCTCCATATGAAGCTCATATGGTAGTTTCCTTTTTAAGTAACAATTGGCCAATAGACAAGGTGTATTATCAACTAGGCCCTTCATTGAAAACCATTCCACATTATTATGAGTTACCAAACATATCAACGAACACTATGAGCAACTAAATGATGTATACTAAATGTGTCGTAGGTGCTAGGGGTAAGTAGACTTAAATATGGTGCATGAAAACAATGAAACTTGTTTATGATATGAAATATTAAATAGTTCTAAATTTTTTTGGAGGGGAGAAAGGCACACACATAGGTAACGATATATTACTAACACCTCCTTTAATTTTTATAAGGCCCTATATGGGTTGGAATACATGTGTCAAAAAGGAAACAATGAAACCTTCAACAAAGAATATGAATAGATGACTATGAACAATAAGGAGGGTATAAAATTCATTAGGAAGCGGATCCAATACTAGTGTACAAAACCTTCTAAAATAAGAGAAAGGAAATCATAAGGCTCGAGTGGATAACATACGAAAGGAAATACCCTAGATTAACTCTTAGCCTATCATTTCCTTCCAAAGGAAAAGGTAAGGAAGTAAATAGCCCTATTGATGGTGTGGTAAGGGAATGGGTGAATTTATTGAGATTACAAGGAAGAAACAGTAGAATCAAAGCTCTAGGGTAAAATGGGACAAAGATAATATTATTGGGTTATATGGATAGTGGATATAGAAAAAATTTTATGTGCTAATAACCATGTATGAGAGGAATCCTCGAGGAAGTTAGGATACATGAAGTTAGGGGCACGAAAACATTGTTCCACACATGGCATGGTTAGAGGAAATACTCTGTAAAGAATACATTGACAAACATACTAATAAAAAAAACAAAACCACCCAAGAGAGGAAGAAAATAAATATAGGCATGAAGCTACTCCAAATTGAGTGCATCAACCTATTTCAAATACTTATGGACCGATAGATGAGTTTAGGAAACTAGTAACATAATTGAACATGAATACTTGAATAGAAAATCAGGATTTTGGTTATTTTGATCTCATTGCAAAAAGATGAAATCACTGCCTAATGAAATAAGTCCATGATATTATTAAAAAAAAAAACTAAATAAGAAATTGGGATTCAAATATGCTTAATAAAATATTATTATGAAAAGTTGTATGTGGAACATACGTGGGAATTTACGCAAGACAATATAAAATATCACGAAATAAATTATGGTTAAGGAATAAAGAAATTGCAAAACTAAGAAAGTATATAGATCTATGAAGTTTATATTAACTATAATATTTGTCTTTCAAGTGCTCAAGAATCTAGGAAAACATGAAAGCATGGAAAGAGCGTGCAAAAATGAGGAAGAAACTGCAAGTCTTACCCATAAGTGAACAAGGTTAAAATGAACCAAAGTTAAATTAGCATTGAAAACATAATGACCCTCAAGAGAAATTGAATAGACAATACAAAAGGTGCATGAAACCTTAATGGAGAATTAATATGAAATTTAAAATATAAGATAAAATGATATGAATAATTTGTTATTTTTTATGTCCTTTTTGCCAGAAATATGAAAGAAAAAGTGGCAATTCCATATCTTGAATCTTGCATTCAATAACGCTCATGTCATTGGGTATAGTTCTGAATGAATGTACAAAAGCATCTATGATATGGTTATAATTTTATATCCATGTTACAGACCCTATTTGGATGCATACGAATAGTTTTTTTGGGTGAAGGTGAGATGCATGAAGCATAAGGCTAGAATATATGAAAATGTGCTAAGGAAAAAGCATGGAGTGAATATAAAATTATGTGCACATCAAGGTTGAGCAAACACTCAAAATAAAGTGAGGTGAAAACATTCGGTATAGAAGAGACAAGTGTAGGAATGAAAGACGCGAGACAAGTATATTTTATTTTGTTATAATGAACTATTATAGTTGAAGTGGATAGGAAGCCATGAAGGATAATTATGTAAAAAATGAATATATTAATGAAAAGGAAAATTGCAAATTACTTGGGAAATAAACATTAGAGTTAAAGATATTATTGCCAAAGATCTGGAAAAAGAGGTTGACAGATAAGATTAAGACAATCTTCCCTTAGACAACTCATGGAATCCTTAGGAGTTGATTAGTAATATTTAAGAAGGTGGGAGAAAAAATATATTAGATCACTTAGTTGCAGAAAAACGTTGAGAAAAGGGTGGGATCAAGCACAGTAGGAGATATAGGTGGGCTTTAAAGGAAAAAAAAAACCTAGTTGAGTGGGTTGACAAACCCTGAAAAGTGAGACGTGGCTACAAAAAATCTTCTAGGGAGGAAAGGCATAAATATACCTTATAAGGAATTAGAGGGATTACTATTGAATGAATATTGAAATAATGAAGAAAAGAAACTAAACTCATTTAGTTATACATTGACCAAGAAAAGAAACTGAATTCAAACACACGAATAGACACACAAGATTTACGTGGTAAAACCTCGACACGGTGTCAAGGGAACATCCACGGGGCAAGGGATTCGAACCTATTAATTCAAAAATGATTCTACACACATACATTTCTTGGGCATTCACTAGTTTTATAGAATTGACCTCCGTTACATAACTAACATTTCGGTATAGAACTGACTAGTTACATTTTACCCAAAATTACATAATTCGTTGTCAAACTAACAAACTCCACCTTGAAAACAACTTTCCTAACCCCTTGCCCATGCCCATTCATCATCTTTTCTGCAAGCCAAGAGAAGTTAAACACCACCGTAGCTTCTCTATTGTAACTGGCTTTGTGAATATGTCTGCACAATTCTCTCGTGTATGGACCTTTTGAAGAGCTAGGTTTACGCCATCGATCACACATCTCAGAAAATGATACCTTAACTCAATGTGCTTGGTTCTGCTGTGATTCATAGCGTTTGTAGCCAAGTGAATAGCACTTTGACTATCACAAAGTACATTCACTTTCTCCTGCGTTCTTCTAATTTCATCGAGCAAACCCTTTAACAAGATTGCTTATTTACTGGCATCTAAAGCAGCTATATATTCAGCTTTGGTAGTGGACAACACAACTGTTTCTTAAAGCTTTGACATCCAACTAATTGATCCAACTACAAGAGTAAAGGCATAACCTGTAGTAGATATTCTTTTTTCCAAATCACTTGCTTAGTCAACATCTACATATCCGCAGATTGATCCTTCACTACCATTAAAGACAATGCAATGGTCACTTGTGCCTCTTAGATATCGAAGCACCCATTCACTGCTTGCCAATGTTCTTTACCTGGATTTGCCATGAACCTGCTGACAACTCAAACTGCATGTGAAATATCAGGTCTTGTAGATACCATCGCATACATTAAGTTGTCTACAGCATTTGCATATGGTACATGAGACATATACTACTTTTCTTCATCAGCTCTAGGACTCAAAACTGAAGAAAGCTTAAAATGGGAAGCTAGTGGAACATTCATAGGTTTCAAATTGTTCATAGAGAACTTTTGAAGTAATTTCTCCACATACTTCTGCTGTGATAACCAAATCTTACCATTTTTCCTGTCTCTATGTATCTCCATGCCCAGGATATGTTTTGCTGCTCCGAGATCATTTATATCAAATGTCCTAGAGAGTTGAGCCTTTAACCTATTGATCTCTTCCATGCTTTTGCTTACAATAAGCATATTGTCAACATAAAAAGCTAAGATAATAAATATGTCATTGAAACTTTTGATGTATACACAATGATCATACTCACTTCTTATAAAGTTCTGGCTCACCATGTAGCAATCAAACTTCTTGTACCATTGTCTGGGAGACTGCCTCAGACCATACAATGATTTCCTGAGCTTGCAAACTAATCTTCTGCTGCGACCTTGTACAAAACCTTCTAGTTGTTCCATATATGTCTCTTCATTCAAATCACCATGTAGAAAAGTTGTTTTAACATCTAACTGTTCTAACTCAAGATTAAGTAATGTAGTTAGTGCCAACATAGTACAAATAGAAACAAGTTTTACAACTGGAGAAAAAATCTCATGAAAGTCTATACCTTGAACTTGAGAAAACCTTTTTGCTACGAGTCTTTCCTTATATCTTTTGATACTTCCATCAACTTTCCGTTTCTTCTTGAAGTCCCATTTGCATCCAACAACACTTCTTGCTTCACGAAGCTCTACAAGATCCCAGGTATCGTTCTTCGCTAAGGAGTCCATTTCTTCTTCCATAGTTGTTTTCCATTTTTCGCTATCTGTATCATCTACTGCTTCTTGATAATAAGAAGGTTCCCCATATTCAGTAATCAAAGAAAAAGACGAATCAGAATCTTCATACCTTTTGGGAGTTTTCCTTTCCCTTGCAGACCTTCTTAGAGCGACTGGTTGCTGAATTGGTTTAGAGACTTGAATTGGTTCAGAAGCTTCAATGGCTTCCTTTGTGTTTTCAACACCTTTTTCTCCAGAAGTATCTCCTTCCTTTCGACTCTCACCGAAAGGTCTAGCCTCCGACTGAACTCATTGATTTGGCAATACCTATTCCTGTTCAATTCTTTCAACATTTGATTTTAAAAGAGATGATTCATCAAATGTTACATCTCTATTAATGACTATCTTCCACAATGTAGGATCCCACAACCTATATCCTTTCACTGCATAGTCATACCCAACAAAGACATAACATTTCGACTTTGGATCTAATTTTCAATGCTAATTTTTCATAATAAGAGAATAAGAATCACAACCAAATATCCTTAAATGTGAATAGTCAGAAGACTGACCTATCCAAAATTCTTCAGGAATTTTACAATCAATTTCTACTGAAGGTGATTTGTTAACTAAATAACAAGCAGTAGATACTAATTCTGCCCACAACTCCTTTTGCAAGTTAGCATTTCTGATCATGCTTATAGCTCTTTCCATAAGAGTCTGATTCATATGCTCAGCAACAACATTTTGTTGAGGAGTATAAACAACAGTTTTGTGTCTAACAATTCCCTCATCCTTACAGTATTGTTCAAACTCAACTGAAGTGGACTCACCACCATTTTCAATTCTTAAACATTTAATAGATTTGCCTTTTCTTTCCTCTACATTTACTTTAAATTCTCTAAAGACATTTAATACCTCAACTTTCCATTTTAGCATATAAACCCAAACTTTACGGGAGTAATCATAAATAAACATTAAAAATTATAGTGCACCTCCATATGACACAATAGGGGATGGTCCCCACAAATCAGAATGAATATAGTCTAAAACATCTTTACTATTATGATTTCCAACTTTAAATCTCTGTTTATATTGTTTTCCATACACACAATGTTTACAGAAATCAACTTCAAGGGTTTCAGACCAGGAAGAGATTTATGTTTCATCAGTATCTGAAGACTTTTCTCACTCATATAACCCAATCGTTGATGCCATAGACGAGTACCTGCTTCTTCCTTTTTTGACGCAACTGCTGCTTCACTGACCTGAGTACTTCTTTTTAACTTGTAAAGATTTCTAACCTTTTTTTCCTTCATAACCACAAGGGCTCCTTCAAAGACTTTCAAGACTCCATCTTGACATGTAAACTTATAACTATCTGAATCTAACACTCCCAAAGAAATCAAGTTTTTCTTAAAATTAGGTGCATGTCTAACACTAGTTAATGTTCTAACTGTGTTATCATACATCTTAATCCTGATATCTCCCATCCCAATAGTCTGACATGACACATTGTTACCCATAAACACAAAACTACCATTTACAGTTTTATACGAAGTAAACCAATTTCTATGTGGGTACATGTGATGCAAAGAACCAGAGTCTAACAACCAACTATCTAAACCCTGAGAGACATTACATTCAATTGAAGTTTCATCTATCATACATAATACTTCAATAGATAAAACTTCGTCTATCATACCTAAATCGACCTGATTGACTTCCTTCTTCGAGTTTCACATTCCTTTCATTTCCAATAGTCTTTCTTCAAGTGTCCAATTTTATTGCAGTTCCAACATTTTGCCTTATACTTCTTTCCCTTCGATTTCGATCTGAAAGAACCTCTTGGTTTTTCTCCTCTTTCCTTTGAGCATCCTCTAGCTACCATGGCTTCTAATGCAGCTATTTTAGTGTTGGATTTCCTTTGTACTTCTTCAGACAGGAGAGCTCCCACGACTCATTCAAACTTCAAAGAATCAACAGTGCTCAAGCTGATTGAAGTTATGAAGTGATCCCATGATTGAGGCAGAGAACATAGAAAGGTTATGGCTTTAACTTATTCCTATATTTTAACTTCCATATATGTTAATTGACATATTAGTGTATTAAAAACATTCAAATGTTCTACAATGTTTGAACCTTCTTTCATTCGAAGACTGTATAACTGTCTTTTCAGATAAATTCTGTTGGTTAATGACTTTGTCATATAGAGTTTTTCAAGTTTTTCGCATAATCCTGAAGCTGTAGTCTCTTCAACAATATTGAAGAGAACTTCATCCGCTAGGCATAACCAGATGGTACTGAGAGCTCGGACATCCAAGTCCTCCCAATCTGAAATAGAAATGGTTGCAGGTTTCTTAGTTGCCCCATCCAATGCCTTGTGCAACCCTTGTTGCACAAGCAAATCCCTAACCTTCAGTTTCCAAAGAGCAAAATTGCTCTTTCCGGTGAATTTCTCCACCTTGAATTTTGCATTTGACATCTTGGCCATTTTGTTCTTCTCTTAGGGTTTCAGTTTTTTCAGCTAGGGTTTATATTTCCTTATTTCTCCAAGAAAATTTCTCTAATTTAAATTAAAAAAAAACCCTTTGAAAAACTTTTTCTCCTTTCTTTTTAAATAGAAAAAACCCTTTAAAGAGGAATTTTTCTCCTTTCCTTCAATTTATATAAAAAAATCGGCTTTTTTTTTCTTTCCTTCAATTTCACACATCCACCCTTTTATTTTCAGAATTTAGAAAACTTTACTTTCACAACTTAAAAGATACCCAGATCCACCTTTGTTGAACAAGTTTTGGCAGCACACAGGGGTCAGCCAGCAATCACAGGTTTCCTTCTCCGGTGACAGGGTATTTCTCTAGGCAACAACTCCTACTCTGCTCCTACTAGACTAGGAAACGGTCTCCTGGGTAGCGGTTCTCTGGAAGCACACAACAACCCTTCACACAGATGACAGGAAGGCCTTCATACAACAGGTCTCCTAGGTAGCGGCTCTTTAGCAGCATGCAATAACAAGCCATGCACTCATGCAGACGGTAGCAACTTTGAAGGTTTCCTTCCAGATAACAACCCACACAACACTCCTCTTCATGCGGATGACAGGCTACTCGCACGTAGGCAATTCATGCACAACATGCAGGGTTTTACGTTGAACACAACGCTGGATAGCATGTAGCTCTTCTGGAGAAAAAAACACACCTCGACACCACTGGCCAGCACACAATCTGTTTCAACTCCACCAGCAACACGCCCCAACACCACCAGCCAACATGCAGTCTGTTTCAACTCCACCACAGAGCTCAACGGTTTGCAATCTAGTAAAAACTACAGCTCCACATACTCTAGAGAGGGGCAGGCTACGCTGCTTTTTCAACAAATGTTGCTAGCTCTGGCTTCCTTCCTCGACGGTTTTATGCAACCCTTTTTTTCCACAAACATTTTCCTTCGACACACTCTGATACGAATTTTTGAATGAATATTGAAATAATGAAGAAAATAAACTAAACTGATTCAGTTATACATTGACCAAGAAAAGAAACTGAATTCAAACACACGAATAGACACACAGGATTTACATGGTAAAACCTCGACAAGGTGTCAAGGAAACATGCACGGGGCAAGGGATTGGAATTTATTAATTCAACAATGATTCTCCACACATACATTTCTCAGGCATTCACTAGTTTTATACCATCGACCTTCGTTACATAACTAACATTTCGTTATAGAACTGACTAGTTACATTTTACCCAAAATTACATAATTCGTTGTCAAACTAACAGTTACCGATTTCGGAGAGGAAAATAATAATATATGCTTAGGGATCTCCCTGGGGAATTAGTTCATGGTTGGGTGGATAGTATCTCTTTGAGAAAAACGTTTCAGCAGTATACAAAAAGACTAAGGGGATTTCAGTGGTCTGACTAAGGGGATTTCAATGGTCTCATTTGAGTTAATGTTAGCATATAACTATATTGACAATAGACCTTGCTGATTTGAACCTAATTACATTAACAATATTGACGATAGATGTTGCTTTTTTTAATCTAATTACATTAACAATATTGAGAATAGAGCTTGCTGATTTGAATCTAATTACATTCAAGATAGGTCTTGCTTGTTAGAGCCCGAAGACTTTTATAATAAACTCTAATTTTCAAAGTGTAGATATATTTTTCTTTTCTATAGATTGAGGCAGGAAGTAAATTTCATGGTTTTTATTTTGGGAGCAAATGTCTACCCAAAATTTTGAGAACAACAGAAAGGTAATTTGAAACATTTATACTAGTTATATCTATGTTATACTAAACTAGCTCAAAAATATCAGTTACTAAGGTTATGTACTTTATTCATTCTTGGTTATGGATTGACACAAGATCTCGAATATATTATATGTTGAGAAATCATGGATTTCATTTATTAAATAAGGATTGATTTTGGATATACAAGTAGTAGATAATTAGTGTGATGTAGAGGTTCAGTGAAGGGTATTCAACACAAAAAACTAGACAATTATTATAGGCTAGTTGCCTACTAAGTATTTATAGAATATGAAGAAGGAAAGCACATAAGATTAACAAAAAAGTTCACAATAATTTCTTTGACTCAAACCAATTGTATGTGTCCAAATAAATTAACAATGTTGAGAATAGTTGATATAGAGTTAGGAGTATATTTTTAAGCAAATAACTAACTATAAACTAGTTAGTTCAATGAGCGTTAGCACACTCGAGGATCAAAGAAAAATTAAATCAATTAATGACAGACTAGAATCAGCAAACCAATTGATATAAAATTTAAGTGAAGAAAAGTTAATGTAATGAGTGGGTAGTTAACCAATTTCATACACGATGAGTAAATAGGCAGGTACCATAAATAAAAAATGTAAGAAGAGTAAAGTTAATGTAATGAATGGTACTTACCCAATTTCATGCTCGGTGAATAAATAGGCAAGGACTAAAAGTAAAACAACACAATGTACCCCCAAATATATTGTGTCTCCTAGAAGGCTCCTCTAGAAACAAGAAATAGAATTGAGAAGTGCATAGGAAGGAACCAGATCATATCAACGAATCACTATTAGAGGCCAAGTAGTCATTTTAGAAATGAGTGAGATGAAGTAGTACATTTTTATTGTTAATACTGACATAACTTAAGCCATAACTTTTTTTTTATCAAAGTTGCATAAGAGAATATGTAATTCGATTTAATAAATCCTCATTATAATATAATAATATATATATATATATATATATATATATATATATATATATATATATATATATATATATATAATATATATATATATATATCAATGCATTGGTTGTTAGTCGAAAATGTTGGAATATTAATTCCTACTTGTCTTAGTTGTGACATTCTATTTAAAGCTTCTGTTCCTATTCTATAGGAGTGGTTTCCCTAGTTTGGTGTGTGGTTGAGATATTCTCTCACCCAACAGATTGTATGTCCAAGATAGTTTTCCTATCTTGACACAATACTCCTGATCCAGGTGGATGTTAGTGGCCACCCACCTGTCCAACTTGGAACAACACAAGTGTCTCTTTCAGTTTTTTATTTTCCTTAATTGTATTACAATTTACTATGTTTAGCAGTTTTTTGGGCCCTGAACTTTCGAATCCATTTTGATGCCCTAAATGACATTTTTTGGGAAAAATGAGAGCAACATAAGTACACTATTTGATTTTGTTCTTCCAAAAGTTGTAGTCCTCAGATAGGTATTTCTACCGAGGTATTGTGCAGGTCAAACAAAGATCGTATTCCAAAGTTATGACCTCGAGAAGTCGATTTGCCAATTTACCCAAACGGGGCCCACGGTTTGGTATTTCATCTTCTAGTGTTAGGTTTTTGGATGTTTAGAGTTTTTCGTTGTTTCTCAACAATAAATAGGCCTTCAAGCCTCATTGTAACACAGTTTGGAGGCATGTAGCCACCAAATATCTTCTCAAGGATACGCTACCATCAACCTAGGTGGTTTATTTCCATCTCTATTTGTAAGCATATTTCAGTATTTTAAATTAATGAAATGAATCATTATTTATGTTGCATCTCTATATTCATGGTTATTTTTGTACTTTATTGCATTCACGTTTAAATCTAGATCAACTCCTTTATATAGTAACATGATATTTGATTAATGAAGGTGAAGATTGTTTGCACTATCAAGTTTTATCATTGTATCAGATCCCTGAGGGCCTAGCTCCTCGTGGGCTTGGTCCATCCTGTGCTAAGGTAAATAATGGAGAAATATATTTTGTTTTAGTTTATTTTAAGTGTCCATCATCCATTGAAACATGTGGTTATTTTTTGTGGTTTGTACGTGATCCGTGGAGGAGTTACAGAGAATGAAATAGATGTCTGTTTGCAGATCTGTTTTCTCTTAGATCTTTGTTTGCTCGTAGATACTAAAAGTGGTATGTTGGTAGCATAGAAGCGTGGAACTACTTGTTCGTCTATACAACCCACAATGATCCAAGAAAGTGAGTTGGAGTGTGCCTTTCATGCCCACGTATGAGGGTGGAAACGTTGGTGCTAGTGGAGATCAGAAAGTTTGGATATGCATAGCGGATGTCTGCCTCCATTGTTGTTGTAGATCAGAGCATAGGTGTTGAGGCTCGCTGATCTGTGTAGGAATTAGACCTAGGAACAATCATTTGTAGCTTCGAAGAGGTGTGAACCCTGTAGTTATGACCAAATTTGTTGTGCCTCTATCAGCATTGGCATGGATTCTTGGATCAAAAATTTGGAAGGCAACATGAGTTAGGGAAAGTTCACGGATCAACTTTTCTCCATGCATTGGTGCCTAGTTAGGGCCACTGCAAATCAGAAAGCTTAGAACTTGTTGGAGTCACAATCCGTATGTGAGTTTCCCTTCGTTGTGCGATTGGAAAAGGGTTTCCTAGATTCTCCTCACCCTTGCTATTACTATTTTGAACTCACGAAAGAGCCGAGTCATAACTATATTTTGTGACCGATACACTAGTGATTCATGCAATCCTTGGAGCATGGCACACTGTGGAGCCTACGATGTATGTGGTAATTTCTTGTCAAAAATCTCAACATCAGACAACCCAATATGGCAATGAATTTGTTTTGTACAAGTCAACGTCAGACAACCCATTGGCAGAAAATAATAACTTGTCAAAAAAAGAAATGCTTTTTTCCATACAATCTAAACGTGGGTTGTTTACCATTTTTGGTCTCCAATGCATACGAAATTGAGCAAACTGGGTACCTTCAATGCATGTATACTGCGTGGACACAATCTCCAATGTTGTTGTGTTGAGCTGCTAAGCATAGTGCTGCATGAAGGAGCTTGGAACTGAATATTGAAAGAACTTGGTAAGGGCTTAATGGGATACGTTGAATTGGAGTTGTTGAAGGGCTTAGTGTTTGGCATTCGAATTTAATTATAAGTGTTTAAATTTATTTATTTTATGTCCTTAATATAAATCTAGTCAAAAGAACTGTATGTATTATTGTGACATTTAGTGTGGCCAACTATTGTCACTCGTTTAAGTCTATATTGGAATTGGCCATTTCAACAATAGACAAATTTATTTACATTAATGCTTCACAACTATATATGACAGTGAAGATGGCATTAGAGGACGTGCATCGGAGATTGAAAAATGATGGACAATCGAGTTTGTGTGAATTAGTGTGAGTTTGTGGAACAAAATCATTGTCTAGTATGACTCATGTATTGTATTTAAAACAAATCTACATGTCATATTCTCATTTGTAATGGTTAGTTATGGTCTTGAAATGTTTTATGTACCTACTATGCTCTAAGAACCAGAGAGGCATGCATGCCATTTGTTATATGTTCCCTCTGTAAGAGATTTTTAACACCCTGGAAAACTGTGTCATGTGGGATGGAAACACTTGGGTGGGCCATATATGTTTTAGACTCCATGAGGTGAAATTTTATATTTAGTGAGAGTTCATCGAAAGGTTGGATGACCCATGTACATGAAGGGATTCCTAGTAGAATGGCAGTTGCAGCGGTTAGGAAACCATGCATTTCGGTAGTTCGATAGATGGTTGTTCCTTTATATGGGCATCGACAACTTGCAGATTGGTATCGAGACAAGTATTCATTAAGGGGGTGTGTTGGAATATTAATTCCTACTTGTCTCAGTTGTGACTTTCTCTATAAAGAGTATGTTCCTATTCTATAGGAGTGGTTTCTCTAGTTTGGTGTGTGGTTGAGATATTCTCTCAACCAAAAGATTGCATGTCCAAGATAGTTTCCTATGTGGAGACATTACTCCTGTGTATATGTAATATGATATTTGATTAATAAAAGTGAAGATAGTTTCCACTATCAGGTTTTCTCTAAAAAAATAACTATTGAACAATATGCTTGAAACAATGGAAACAAATATAAATAAAAAGCACGTCAATTCGATGGAAAACGAATAATTCGAGATTCCTACCGAGCAAATTGTGCATACCATAGAAATAAAGAAAAATAAAAAACTCTCTAATGATATAATATATCCACAACATGTCAATGAAGTAAGCACCTAGTTAAAAAGGAAACCAAGAAAGCATTTCAGCTAGGGAGTAGAACCTTATAAGGTTCTAGTGAAATAATTGAAAGATGATCATACTTCAGAAAAAATTTGAATTCAAAATCTCCTTATGGAGTTGTTCACTACAATTCACAGCTTTTAAAGAAGTTGTGCGTTATGAGAGTCCTTAAAAACTACATAGCACAACCCAAGGAACCAGAAAAATAAGCCATACTTTAAAATGGTTGATTTTTTTCCATGAAAATTTGGGCAATATTTCGATAGAACCATGAATTTTTTTTTTGATTATTTCATTTTTAGATTTTACAAGTAAAAATTTAAAATTTGAGTAATGTTTTGATAAAATCATAATTTTTTTTTTCAATATTTCAAACCTACATTTTACAATTCAAGATTTGTTTAAGTCTAGGGTAAAGCTGTTAAATTTCAAGATTTTTGATGGTGTTGAATCTATTGCCACCTTCAAATACATAACACTCATTATGCAAAATTTATTGAATTTTTTTTGCCAAAATTCAAACCAAAAGTGATAGCCAGGGCAATTCTTCCTCCGCCTTCGTAGACTTATTGTAACAGCACATGTAAAACTAAAGCTAATGTCAAAAGGAAAACAATTCTTTCAATGAAATTATACCTGTATTTTCCGGCTGCGAAGTGAGCACAAGATTTGGGGACGACTCTCCTCCCAACCGTAGGCTCAGTTGTGCAGGATTCTGCAACAACTGGCCACCCCCGAGCCCTCAATCAACGACTACTGCCAGTATTCCTAAGTCTTAGCATTCTACCAAGAGAATGAAGATGGAACCTCAGAATGATCGCACCCCTTCCATCCTCCTCATCATTCATTAAATAGAAAAAACATTGGAAGGGAAACCACATGCACACCTCCATGTGTCTGCATGTCACATGCCCACCCTCCATGTGTCGGCATGCTTAATTTTTGATAATTTTCTTATTTATTTTTATTATTATTTGATATTTTGGTTATTTACTATTTTTATTTTTATTACTTTTTATTTATTTATTATTTTATTATGATTTATTTATTATTATTCATTATTTTTATTATTACTTATTATTTTGTATTATTTTTATTAGTTATTATTATTTATTATTTATTAAGTGGTTTATTTACTATTATTCATTATTA
>APFE031713923.1:67664-101945 GCA_000404065.3 Pinus taeda
ATATTTTTATAGCTTTCAATCATATAATTAAATAAAACTGGCAAAACTTCATAAACTTAAAATTTGAAATTTTATATACATAATAATAAACTACTATAAAAACTGAAATGAATTTAATTCACATATATTGAAAAAGGAAAAAGAAAAACACGTTCTCATAACTTTCTTAATTCAAGGAGAATATTTAAAAATAAAATTAAGATTGTAATCGTCTTAAAACCTCCACGCTCTAGAGCTACTTAAATGAAATAAGTCTTTTTATTCCAGAGCAGCTTGAACCTTTTTGGGTTTCATGTTCAAAATGTGATCTGCAGTTTGATTAATTTGCAAAATAAGGGTACTCTATAGACACGGTAGAGGAAAAAGTCGAAAAAGTCACCCTAATAACTGCTACTATAGAACGTGACAAAAAACTTCACGTTATACAATCAAATTTGAAATATTTTCTTATATTCAAACAAGCAACCTATCTTATCCTCTTTTGACATAGATCAAAAATAAGTAAATATCTCCAATAAATTAAATTCCAATAATTTACTTAACGCATCCACTCTTTGGAGCTACATAAATGAAATAAACTAGTTTCACCACTCTTTAGAGCTACATAAATGAAATAAACTAGTTTCACCCATAAAAGCTTGCACTTTCATTTTCAAAATGTAATCTGTAATTTGATGAATTTGGTAACTTTGGAAACTAAAAGCTCTCTACAACCATGGCAGAGGAAAAGGCTACTACCCGTATAACTATTAACCGAACCAGAAATTTCAAATTACGCAATTAAGATAAAGAGACGGATGCCTTCTTTTATATTCAAGCAGGCTACCCAACATACCATGTTGGATACCGATACCTTTGGACTAAAAGAAATTCCAGTTATCTCCCCAAAGAAATCAATTTCCTGGCTCTTGTTATACACATGCTTTGTATCAAATATATGGACAAAATCAGCTTGCTCTGCGATGGCCATAAACTGTGCATCTGAGGAGAACCTGATAGATCTTAATCAGCTTGCTCTACCATGGCCATAAACTGTGCATCTGAGGAGAACCTGATAGATCTTATGGCAGCCATGTTTCCCTTCAGAACTTCAAGAGAGGTAGAACTGTTTCGAACATTCCACAGCCTGCATGTTGTGTCTTGGTTCCCGGTAGCAAATACTCCACAGTTTAAATGCCAAGCAGAGGAAAGAGAGTAATCCAAATGACATTGAAGAGTTGCAACTACCTTTCCTGTTTGGCAGTCTGAAAGAAATCCCTCAACATCGTCCCCAACGGCAAGAAACAACTTGTTATCAGGATTAACAGCCGAGGGAAACGAGAAGTGTTGAATCTCTGCAAATCCATCACTTGGATCAAACACTTGCACACAAGAATCATTACTTGCAGTCATTACACGAGTTGCACCACCGGGACTCTGATAACAAACAACTTGTTATCAGGACTTACAGAGGCACGATTAACAGCCCAGGGAAAGGAGAAGTGCTGAATGAGTGCAAATCCATCAGTGATCAAATACTCGCACACAAGAATCAT
Source organism: Pinus taeda (assembly GCA_000404065.3). Taxonomy (NCBI): domain Eukaryota; kingdom Viridiplantae; phylum Streptophyta; class Pinopsida; order Pinales; family Pinaceae; genus Pinus; species Pinus taeda. Next base: position 69,200 of record APFE031713923.1, read on the forward strand.
TACTTGCAGTCATTACACGAGTTGCACCACCGGGACTCTGATAGATCTCTATTTTATTCGTAATGGCATTTTAGCCATCTTCAATTTTAGTTATCTTCGAACAATAACTGACATCTTTTATATCCAAATACTTACAGATAAACTCTCCCCCACACCCGCCAACCACGAGTAAATTACTCTTGGCAGCCATGCATGTTATCGGGTCTTCTCTGAAATCAGCGAGGGCAGCCCCTAAATGGGTTCCGGATGCAGTGACTGGACCAATCACATTAACTAATTTACGACTTAGCGCAGACCAGTGAACAATTAGCCGATGAAAGATATACATCGTGCTTTGATGTTGTTCCCTTAGCTGAAAGCGTCCATAGGTAGGTTTCACTGACTTAGTATTTCTCTGAAATTCGTAAAAATTCCCCTATTCTCGATAATTGCACAAATCTCACGTAGTTGGTCCACACCTTATGTATGCTCTATAGTTCAAGTGTTTATTAAGATTTCTGCTCCATGGTATAAATGGAAAGGATAATTATGTTTAACTCTCACCTCTCGAGAACCCTCTAAAGACTGGCTATCACCTCACGGCTCGTAATGGAAAACAATTGTCCTCATCCTCGCCATTCGAGCTCAGGGTTTCGATGGAACGGTGGAGATGCATTTGGATAGTTAAGGGTAACTGTTCCCACCCCAACCTCCCACTGCCACTGTCATTTGGCCCCTCCGTCGATACAACTCTACAATATTTTGATCTAGCATTTTGGTTCACTTCACACTAATTCTTCACCTTGCTAATTACATTTTTTGTAGTTATCTCTACATACTGCCCATATGCTCTTACAGAGTGTGCATAAGATATTAATTCTGATTTTAGTGTTTGTCACACAACATGGAGCATTGCTTTCTTCAAGCATTCCTTTACCAACATGTGGTGAGGTCTCTCATTTCCACGTAATGGAGTTTTATTGGTTTATTCTTCATACCTCTTTTTATAATCTCATTGTCTTTCCTTTACACTAGTAACCCTTATCCTAACATTAGCAATTTCTCTTATGGTTCGCTACTTTCCAAGACATCTTCTCAAGTACCAACTCTCATATTCATGTTAGCGTTCTAGGTTTCTTCAAGGGATTATATCACTAGTATTTCGCATATAATTCACAACGTTGTTTCATCTTTAAACTCACCAATTTCCCATTTCCTCTCATATTTGAATTGCAGGTGAGAAGTTCTGCCTCGGTTCCAGTTTCTCTTTTCTGCAGTTAGGTTTTTCTTCAAGTTACAACAACTAATAATAATAGAAATATTTCCTTTGCTCGAGGTTATTGGGTTTGTGTCCCTTTTTTGTTCAAGAGGTTCACATTTTTAGATTTTCATAGAGGGTTCAAATATGACCTTGTCGAGCTAGTCATTAATAAATTCCTTTTATAAACTATGACATTTTTCCCTTGACGGGCCATGTATAAATTTTTATCTTCTTTTGAAAATACTTAGAAACCTCAGAGAATCGAACTTACGTTCTATGTTTTACAAGAAATATATGGGTAGGGTAGTTATAATTTTTCAGGAAAGTTCCCATTGTTTTCATTGCATATGAATATTTATTTTAGAGACCACACCTTCAACCCTCAACTATTTTATAGTGTGCCATTCTTCTGCAGATAATAATTGTTCTCTAGTGTGTCTTCCTTAGCTTGCATGGCTATATATATTGGTCTAATGTTAATACATTATTTTGGTGAATGGAAAACCATCCATTTTCTTCCTAATGATAATTTATTGACACAATGAATGGTTGTTGATGTCATGTCTCTACGAACTCAATCCTAATGACAATAATTTCTTTTCTATAGATATACAAATGTATTTTTTTCACATTACAAGTTACCTTTTCTTATTTAAATGGAGCACCATTATCATTTTGGCTCTAACCTTATGTTCATATCTAAATGTTCACACGTTAGGAGACTTGATATATTATTCTTGTAATGCTTATGTTAATCATATCACTATGGTATAATGCATATTTGATTAGAGATGATGTGCTTGGGGGTCACTCTACCTAGAATGTATCAATACTACTATCCTTGACCCCTTTAACCAACTCTAGGCACCCAAACCATAATAATTGTCATGATACATTCTCTGTGGATCTATTTTATTGCCAATTATCGCCCTACACCATGGGTTTTGAGTGGTCCACTCTGCACTTGCCACATATTTAGGTTTCACGTGAATGTAGGTGCTCAGTGATCACCTCTTCCATGGCAGCCACAATTTCTAGAGGATCAAGGATAAGATTTTCTCCTCAAACCCTAACCTCACAAATCCATGGGTGGTTTATCAATCAATGATTTCCTCGTTACCTTTCTTGCCTGGTGGCTCTGCCACCTCCTTCTGGAACCATCTCATTGTGCTTGGCTCCTAGATAGATTATGGTCAGTTGAAGGTTTCTATAATTTTGATTAGCCGTGGTGAATTGCATGTCTTCCTTGTCACACGGGTGATTTATTTAATATTCCATCTCTCAATTCCATTCATGCTCGAGGCATTCACTTCTTTACAATATTCTCCATTCAGTTCTCCATCAATGTTTTTGAGGTCGCACTCCTGAGGGTGTTGTCTTCCTCCAGCTTGGAACTTACCCATAGGTATGTGATTTCTAGGGCTTCGCCCTTCCCTTGTGAGATATATTTTTTTCCTACTGCATGCACCTCATTGTTATAGGGATTTTAGCATTAAAAATTTATTGTTGAATTGTGGCTAGGGTTTTGCAAAAGGATCGATGCTTTTTTGTTGGCTCATAACAAGAACCCTTAAAACGTTATTCCACATGGTAACGTGAATGATGTTTTGTATTATATTTGAAGTTCTTCTGTTTCTCACCCTAATTTATTTTACTGTATTCGAAATACAACCCTTGTTGTGTCTTTTTATTGAGCTACATGTTTGGCAGATGTGAACCATTACACATTTTGGTTTCTAATCCCAACTAGGTCAACACATTACCTTCTCTTCTACTATATTAGTCAAAATAGTGAATATGACGCTTCTAACTAGTTTATATATTATTTTATTCTCTTTACCCTATTTTCCAGGTATTGAGTTGATCATGGTCTACTTCCATTTATTTCTAAGCATAACAAGACTCAAAGCTTGTGTCTAATGTTTCTCAATTCTTTTTGGTACAAGTCGGTAGAAAATTCCACTGCTGGGGTTTCCAGTTATGTTGATTTATTTGAAATTGGGGTTTTTAATACTTCTTTCTTTCTGAGTAGTAAGAATTTATGTTAGTGGATGATAATTTGGAGGTTTACAGTAACCCCAACTTTACTTTTCTTCTTGAGGGAAACTCCTGAGTTGAGAAAATTTCCATCTCATAAGTATCCTCCTCAAATGTAAAACCCTCATTTTCTTTATAATGGGATTTTCTTTGCAATGTTAGGGTCTTAATAGATTAATTGAAGAGGCCCTATTGCATAAAGTCTATACCTTTGTCTTTTTGGCATCTGCTTAACTCTACTATGATTGCATAATTTATGTGCTAATTTGCAGTAGGTGCCAACTCTGAATACTATGTTATATATATTCTTCTCATAAAAGTTGTGACAGTTAACACTGTTGTTCTTAAGTTCTTTCATCACTTCATTGTTATTGTTTTGGTATTAGGGTTCATTCAATGTACACCATTTATGATTGTTTCCATTCCCTTTGTATGTAGCTTTCACATTGCTCCATAAGTTATTTTTCCAATTTTCATTTCATTAATAGCATAAAAGTATGCTGATTTTAGACTTTTGTGATCCATATTTATTTTGATAAATTCTTTCAGATTAATCACCTCATGAGTTTCTGGTCGACGTTTCAAACCATCTAATGTGGTTCATCATCAGGAAAAAGGTTAAAAACATCAACCGAAATCTCATGTTGTGATTAATTTGAAAGAATTTATCAAAATTAGCATAAAAGTATTTACTTATGTGGCTTCCTTACACAACGTGCATCGATAATGAAAGGAATGGTTACTTGTTTTCAGCTGTGGCACGTGCACACTATTTGTCTCTAATGATCCTCATCATTGAGTAATTATATGGGCCTTAATTCAGCTCCTAGCTAGTGAAATCAACTCTTCTCACAGTTTATTACATGTTTAGATTATATTTTATTTAATGAGATGAGTTAAAGTGAGATATCATGCCTAGTGGACTAATATGTATTGAATGCAGGTTTGGAAGAGAAAATCAAGGAACTTTTGCAAGACTAAGGTTTGAAACTCGAACGGGGCAAGGGAGAGAGGTTTTAGGAGGTAAATCCTCCTCAGTTACTCTTCCCCCATTCAAATATCTCTCCATTAATCACACTAACTCAAAGTGCAATCAACCAAGTCATGAAGATCAAAGGGTAGCTGAGCAAGTGATAGACAAAGGGTTAGTTCACCTCGATTTTGGGAGTCAAGCCTCCCTAGATTTAAAGAAGACATTGGGGACTTTAGTTCTATAAGTAGGGAGGCCTAGAGCCTCATTATGATTCGAACCTTTGTTGTAAAAGCACTAGCTATTGTCGAGCTCCAGACTTGTGGATTACATTCATGTAATTTTATGTTTTGATAATGAAAATGAGCTTTTTCTTGATCCAACACTAAGCTAAAATAGAGGGCTGAAGCTCTTGGGTTAGGACCCAACCCTAGCAGTAAAGGCTCCTCTTCTTGTATATGTATGCTTGGCTTAGTTTCATAGATTCATGGTTAAATTGTCTTTAGAGGTATTTTCATTGCAAGTAATGTAGATTTGATTAGTTGTTTATTAGTTTGATTCCATTTGTGCTCTAATTCAGTAGCAGGTTAGAACGGATAAAAGGAGCACCATAAAGCTATTAGTAGGTGTCTTGGCCTCACCTCTTCCCTCAGGGATCACGATTTGAGGAAAAGACCCTTATACAGCCCCAAAAAGACAAATTTCCATTTTCTCATAAGATTTAGAGTTTAGTGCACTTGAACAAGAATTTCATCAATTTTGGAAGTGTATGATTTAGTTACCATCTCTTCCATATTCAATCTTACAATAGATGTCATCCATCATTCCATTTCATTCAGAAATTTTCCTCTTGCATGAAGTAGACAACTAGTTCATTAAATTCTACTTTTCTAGCTTGTTAGAATTCTTCTTGTTTACATGACTTTTTGGAAATTATAAATGTTTGATGCAGAGCAGGTGCTTCAGAAATATAAAAAGATCTCATAGGAGGGAACCACCTTCCAACTTCATCCATCCATAATCATTCCTTGCTTCCACCAAGATCTTCATCGATCTCATCATTTTACATAGAAATTCCTCCAGGCATGTTGAGTGAATCCAACCATCTCCTAACATTGGGTTTGAGTTCTGAGTGATACTAGGCATTTTCTCACTCCATTCCACCCATCCACCACCTTCCCTAAGCCTTCCATCACCTCCATGAACCATCCTTTTTCTCTCCATTGTATCCTGTAGAAATACAAGGAATTATGTATGCTTCTAGTACTTCTTGTAGGTTTTCCTGTAGTGGCTTATTTCGACGCTGAATTGAAGGAAATCCTCTAGGAGGCCACACCAGGTAATCTAGGGATCTCCCAAACCTTCCAACCATCTCCTACACCTCCCAATCATCCAACATCATCATTAAGCCACCTACTACATCACCAAAAGAGATTAGGGTTTACACTTGATTTTTCATAAAAAGAATAAAAAGAACAAAACAAATTTATTTTAGTCCTTTACATGCATAGTAGTAATGTTTGATGTTTTGGACTTCCGTGCTTAGGATAGTAGCATTTCATACATGTTAGCTTGGCAATATTGTAAAGCATAGTTTATTGGCAATTAGTTAAGAAATGGTTTGTTTTAGCGTTGAGTTTCAGTCTCTTTCATTATTATAGTAGATAAGCTTTCTCATAGAGCAGATTCCTCTTTCCTTCATTAGTTATCAAGCTTCTTCTGAATCCATAGAAGTGTGGCTTGAAAACCCTAGTGGCCTCTCGCTAGATGAACAATGACAAAAGGTGGAACTATCAATTTTACTTATGTATAAAACACTGTCACCTCCAAGTTTGTACGAACCTCGGGTTGATAAAGTGAAGCTAGTAGCTCTAGGAGTTGTAACATTCTTGCCGCAATACTGGTGCTCATCACTTTTTGGCATCGTTGCCGGGGAGGTGTCTCAGTAATATGTGGTTATTGCTTTCTTTCTTCTATTTCTTGTTTTTAATCACCTGCTATTAGTTTCATTTCTACAAAAGTAATTTAGTTTCTTCCTTTTTCATTCTACATTCTTTGCTTTCTTTTATATTCTGCAAGAAATATTTCAATTAAGTAGTTAATTTTTTTTCACTTAGTGAGTAGTTCTCATTTAGTTTGCAATTCCAATTCTACAACTACTTTCAAATTTAAAAAAACACAAGACAAAACATAAAAAAATATTTTTCATGCCTCTTAGGAATAGGGATAACTTAGGGAAAGTTTTGCCAAATACCCCCACTACTTCAAACAACCAACCTTCCCTCTTCTTCAGTGGTAGTGAACCGGAGGAACCCTTAGGTCAGCAAGTAGACATATTTGAAGAACCTACAAGGGAAGAAGAAGAAGAAGAACCCATTCCTACAAAACCTATGGTTGAAAACATAAATGATAGAGGAAATAGAGAAAGAGTTGAGGATGCTTCCCCATCATGGAAACCAATGGGGATACTAATAGGAAAAATATAAGCCCTTCATCCCTTCCTCATTTCCATGGCATGACCACAGAATACCCAAACACTTTCTTATTTGCATTTACTCTCATATGTCTAACCTATGACTATAAAAATGATGAGCAAAAGTTGTAATTATTTCCACCCACTCTGAAGGATGCAACTTTGTGCTCGTTGATGGGTCTACTTGGAGATAGTATCACAACTTGGGCTCAGATGTAGCAAGCCTTCAACAAAAAGTGTCGGGAATACTGTATTTCTAAAGACACTAAAGAGGAAATTTTTAGAATGATCTTATGCAATGATGAATCCCTAGAGGCTTATGAAGAAAGATTCCAACTTAGCTACAAATGGGTGAGGTGCACACTTGACCCTGAGTCACTAAAGCTGGTCCTAGTTAGAGGAGTAAGGGAATATCTTCTTGATGCCTTACACTTGTTAGCAGGAGGGGATATCTACTAGTTACCCTATGAGGATATCAAGTCTTTTTGTAGAAACCATTCTAGGGAAGCCATGAAAAAGGGTACGGGTAGTCAACCTCTGGTCAGCCCATCCTCTTCCAATTCATCCATTAATGGTGAAATTGGAAATATGTTGGAGGATTTCGAAAGTGAGATGTTGCAAACCCTTTCCCTATAGATGGACACTATGCACATTAAGAGAAAGTAAGAGGAGGTAGAGAGAGCATTGGCCATTTTCTGTCCTAGATGCACGAGGAGGCACCCTAGGAAAAAATGTCCATTGAATTCTATTGAAATTTTCTCAGTCTGTGAAGAAAACCACTCTTTACCCATATTTACCTGGAATCAAAGTTGTATATCAAGGATTTGAAGGGGTCACTAAGCAGCTCCTCTACATAAACCAAAGGAGACCTCATGGGCCTAGGCCATACCAGTAGGGCATGCAAGGGTCATCCCATGCATATTACAACCCCAACCAGACCACATCCATACCTTCTTGGGGACCCCCTACTCATCCTTCCTGGTCGACACCTCCTCCTTGGTCCTTTTCACCTCAGTATCATTCCCAACGAGCTAGCTAGTAATTTCAACCATATGCTCTACCACAACCTCACTGGAATGCACCGCCCCAAGGGTGGATGCCCCCATACATCAATGTTATAGCTTTATTGCATTCACCACCTACCCAACCACAACTTTTACACTGTGCTCCACCTAAACAACCCCAGATGCCTACCCAGCCAAATTCGAACCCAAACAATAGACAAGCAGGGAAAGTATATAGTGGAGAGACATCGGCATCCATCTTATGGTGCAAGATTCAGGAAATCAACCTGAGATATGGGAGAGTACTCCTGGATAGTCAACCTCTACCTCCACCGAGGGAGGTTGAGGAAGAAAGAGAGGAAAGTGTTCTTAAAGTAAATCCACCATCCTTTCCTGAGAGATTAACCAAACCACTCCAACCTACCCCAGAAGAGACTGAACTTCTGGGAGAATTAAAAACCTATGTGTAAAAATTTCACTTCTCCAAGCTATTAAATATGTACCTATTTAGAACTAGTTGATTAAGGGGAAGTGCTTCAAGAATCCATGGAGGCAAAGAAGATATGCCCCTACCATTAACGTCATTGGACAATTGTCTGACTTAACGCTTGGGCAGGTAATCTATCCAAAGTATTTGGACCCTGGAAGCCCTGTAGTAGATGTGCACATCAATGGCATCATTGTCCCACACACTTTGATCAATCTTGGGGTTTCCATTAATGTGATGACCAAGGACACAATGCTCAAGCTCAACCTCCAAGGTTCATTGAGGAAGACCACAACAATGATGCAACTTGCAGACCACTCCATAGTGACCCCTGAGGGGATTGTCGAGGATGTCATGGTCTCCATTGATTCTTGGGAATACCCTATAGATTTCCTTGTTCTCCACCCTAAGGCTAAGCTTATTGGTCACCCTCTCATCCTTGGGAGGCCCTGGTTAGCCAATGATGATGCTTACCTTAGCTATAGAGTTGGAAATATCACCATCAAGAATGGGCATATGTCCAAACAATTAGTCCTATACCTTCCTTCTCAGCCATCTCTAGAACATGAATTACCTTTACGGCTAGAAGAAAAGGAGGAAGATGAAGTTTATTATGTCCAACTATATACTTTAGAAACAACCATGGGAGGGGGACAGCAGGATAAAGATGATTTGATTGAACACATACTCCAAAGTCCAACTCCCAGTACATTGTCCTTAGAAGAAGTAGTAAAGGAAACCCAAAACAACCATCAAACCGATCTATGCTTAGTGGATTCAAACTCTATCAATGTCAAAATCATTGAATTCGGCCCTGAGAGAACTTTGAAAATCAATTCATCTCTTTTCATTCTCCAACAAGAAAAGTTGTGCAACATACTAAAGGAACACATAGATGCCTTTGCTTGGAGTTACCAAGAAATGACAGGAGTACACCCCTCGGTGTGTACTCACCATATTTATATCGAGGAAGGTTATAAGCTAGGCCGACAACCCCAAAGGAGGATGAATCCAACTCTTAAAGATATAGTCAAATAAGAACTTCAAAAACTACTGGATGCAAGATTCAATTACCCTATCTCAAATAGTGAGTGGGTCTCTCCTTTGGTGTTGGCTCCAAAGAAAAATGGTAAGTGGAGGATTTGTGTGGATTTCAGGGAGTTAAAAAAAGCGACAAAGAAGGATCATTTCCCTCTACCTTTCATCAACCAAGTGTTAGATGGCCTGGAAGGGAAACTTTTTTCTCTTTCCTAGATGGATTTAGTGGGTACAATTAAATCCAGATCAGCTCGGAAGACCAAGATAAAACCACCTTCACTTTTCCTTGGGTTACTTTCACCTATAGGTTCCTTCCTTTTTGTCTATGCAATGATCCTGCCACTTTTCAGAGAGTAGTACTGAGTATCTTTGCCAAGTTAGTCCATGATGTGGTAGAAATATAGATGGATGATTTCACACCTTATGGAGGTGATCTTGACAAGGATTTGTCCAACATAGGCAAGGTTATACACAAGTGAATTAAAATGAAACTGTCTCTCAGTCCCGAGAAATGTGAATTCTTGATGACTGTAGGGATTGTGCTAGGTCATTCAATATCTTAGCAAGACTGCAAGTGGACCAAAACAAAATAGGGTTAGTTGGATACTACCGAAGGTTTATAAAAGACTTCAACAAGTTGGCTTCTACTTTATTTGGGTTATTGGGCAAAGACTTTGAGTTTGTATGGTGAAAACGTTGTCAACAGGCCCTGGATACCCGGAGGGCAAGTTAATCACTGCATCGATTCTTCAAGGCCCAAATTGGGCCCTTAGTTTCATATTCATGCTAATGCCTCACACAAAGCCATAGGAGCAGCATTAGGCTAGATAGATGAGAAATTTTATTATTCCATTTACTTTATTAGTAAGAATTTGTCAAAGGTCGAACTAAACTACACAGTGATAGAGAAGGAACTCCTCGATGTTGTGCATTCATTGAACAAATTTAGCCATTATGTTACAGGATATCAAACATTTGTACATACTAACCATGTTGTAATCAAATATTTAATGAATAAACTTAATGTGAATGCCAAGATTATTAGATATTTACTTTTATTGCATTTTGATCTAGCTATTGTTGATAAGCCTAGCCAGGAAAATGTTGTTGCAGACTTTTTTCCCATATTAACTTTTCCTGTATATGAGGAGGGAATGGTTGATGATTAGTTACCACATGAGCACTTGTTTTCTATCTCAGTTCTCTCTCCATGGTTTGCTAACATAGAAAACTATTTGGTATTTGTACAGTTCCCACCAAATTTCTCCTCCAAAGAGAAAAGTGAGATTGTGATGAAGAGCACCCACTTCACCTGGATTCGGTGAAACCTCTTCAAACTTGGCCCATATCAAATTCTGAAAATATGTGTCACAGAGGAGGAAGTCTTTGACATCCCTTTGACCTGTCAAGATGGGCCTTATGGACGTCACTTTTCACCAAAGAGGATGTCATTTAAAGTGTTACAAGCTAGGTATTATTGGTCCACTCTTCATCAGGATGTGAAAAGATATACTAGTCAGTGTCATTGGTGCCAAAGGATGGGAAAGCCTACTCCAAGAGATGAAATTCAGTTGTAAACTCAAGTGACTTTTCAGCCATTTGACAAGTGGGGCATGGACTTCTTTGGACCTATTGACCCTCCTTCCAAGCAAAAGCAGTATATCACTGTGTGCACTAACTATCTGACTAAGTGGGTTGAAACCAAGGCAATTAAAGTAGCAACAGAGGAGAAGGTGGTTGAGTTCTTAAGGGAGAATGTATTTTACAAATTTGGGTACCCTAGAGAACTGGTCACTAATGAAGGTGGTCAGTTTACCTCCAACATCATTGAAGACCTACTCAGGCAGCACAAGATAAAGCATAAAACCTCCACTCTCTATCTCCCACAACCTAATGGGAAAGTGGAGGTAACTAGAAGAACACTGGAGGACATCTTGAACAAATTGGTTAGCAACAGTAGGAAAGATTGTTATGAAACTAACTGAAAAAAAGATATAAAAGATAGATCGATGCCTTAGAATTCAACCTCTTCGAGGGGGCAACCTCCTTTACATTACAAAAATGAACAAGTCTTGGATGATTCAAATGAGAAAACCTCCTTTTTGTATATAGGAGTCTTAAGGGGTCACAATATAACCAAGTCAATCTAACAATAATAATATAAAGTCACAAAAATAACAATAGAGGGATTATATGGGGCACAGTAATAACAATATGGGGACAACATGGGCACAACAATATTAATAAGGGATACAACTACAATAGTAATGGGGGAATCACTAGTATTATAGGGACCCAACATGCACCTCTCCTTCAAAAAAGTGTTGTGCTCAACACTTGAGTAGTTATGGATGCTTCTATATAAAATTCTCATCCTCCCATGCGGAATCTTCAATGGATACGTTTTTCCACTTGATGAGATACTCTGAAATTGATCGATTTCGTAGCTGTCGAGTTCTTGTTTCTATAACTGCTTCGAGTTCCAATATAATTTTTCCTTCCTCGTCAAGTTCTCGCAATATTGCTTGAACTAGGAGCTTGTCACCTATAACCTTATTTAAACATGAAACATGGAAAAATGGGTGTACCCGAGAAGCTGCAGGAAGATCCAATTTGTATGCCATAGTACCAATCTTTTACAACACCTTGTATGGACGATAATACATTGGTGATAATTTATTATCCTTCTTAGCTTTCTAGAGGGACATTTGTTTATATGGTTGTAGCTGTAGGAATACCTAGTCACCTACATCAAAACTTCTTTTGCTGCATTATTAATCTACCTGTTGTTTCATTCTATTCTGCGCCAACATGAGGTTATCCTTTAAGAGATGGAGAACTTGTTGTTGATGCTTAATGTGATGTTCGACTGCTTAAACCTTAGAATTTTATCTTAAATATGATGTGATGGATGGTGGCTGATATCCATAAAGTGCCATAAATGGTGTCATTTTTGCTGCAGTATGGAAATGTTATACCACCATTCAGCCAGAGGCAACCATTTGACCCATTGTGTTGGTTTATCAGATACAAAACAATGATGATATCCTTCCAAACATTTTCTTACTATCTCAATTTTCCCATCAGATTGAGGATGATAAGATGAGCTATGAGCAAACTGAGTACTAAGACAAGAAAATAATTTTGTCCAAAAATTTCCAGTGAAAATGGGCTTTCTGTCACTCACAATAATCTTTGGATTTCCATGTAGATTTTGAATTGTTCCCATAAATGCAGTGGAAACTGTATTGGATTTAAATGTATGTGATAATGAACAAAAGTGTGCATACTTGCTAAGTTTTTCAACTACCACCATGATGAAACTCTTTCCTTCAGACTTGGGTAAACCTATCATAAAATGAATGCATTGAAACCTCCTCCCAACCTTGGCTTGGAATGGAGAAAGGTTGTAATAGACCCTGGGTCTTAATTGTTTCAATTTTACTATGTTGGCAAACCAAACATTCCGCCACAAAGTTTGAATATCCGATTTAAGGCCAGCCCAAAAAAATTCCTTCCTAACCCTGTGGTATGTTTTTAAAAATCTTACGTGCCCTCTTAAGGCAGAAGTGTTCAATTCGATAAGAATCTTTTGTTTGAGTTGGGAATACTTACAAAGGTATAAGTGATCTTTGTACAATAACAAATCATTTTTCCAGCTAAATGTATCAGATGTACTAGAATCTTGTTGTAACTTTCGAATAAGTACCCACACTTCTTCATCATTCTTCCATTCATTCCCTGCTTCATTTGTTGGATAATAGAAATGGTGCACAACAATGCTTCCACATCCTCATCCTTTCTTGAGAGTGCATGTGCCACAACATTTTGCTTCCCTTTTTTGTAGATGATTTCAAGGTCATAACCCAACATCTTTTTGACCCATTTTTGTTTCTCTTTAGAGGATAATTTTTGTTCTAGAAAGTATTTAAGGCTATCATGATCCGTTTTTACCTTGAAGTGTCTTCCCATTAGGTAGGGTCGCCATTTCTTAAGTGTATGTAGTATTGCCAACAAAATGACAGTAATGGGAAATTTATCTTTAATAGTAAGCTTGTTGAACTCCCTATAATTCAGACACATGCACCATGATCCATCCTTTTTGCTCACCAATACTACTGGAGCAGAGAAAGAACTTTGACTAGGTCGAATTATACCAGCCTCTAGCATTTCTGCAACCATACTTTCAATTTCACTTTTTTGGGCATAATGATATCTATATGGCTTGATGTTAGGAGGAACACTTTTTGGAATCAAGTGAATAGCATGATCTTGACCACGAATAGGTGGGAGAACTTTGGGAGTCTCAAATACCTTGGAATGATTGTCCAAGACTTTTTGGAGATCTAGAGAAATAGGTGATTTCGATGTGGAAACATCTAGAAAACATAATTGTGCAATTACACCTTGTTGTTCCTTTTTTAGAAGCTTTGTCATACCATTAGAGATGATTATGTTTCTTGGTTTCCCTTTAGTACCCCTTAATTCAACTTCCTTTCCATCTGCAGAAAATTTCATGAAAAGTTCTTGAAAATTAAAAGCTATTGTACCCAAGGATTGTAGCCATTAGACTCCTACTACAATATCAACACCTCCCATTGGAATGGAAAGCATTGGGCTATTCAATACATATTCTCGCATGGATAGCTTGATATTATGGCACTTTCCAGAGCAATTTATGGTTCGTCCACTTGCAACCATTACTTGACACTACTAGATATAGGAATCAATTCATTTCTTTTGCTATCTTACAATGATTAAAATTGTGGGTACTTCCTGAATCAATCAACACGATTACCTTTTTATTCTTGATATGTCCTTCAATCTTGATAGTTTGTGGAGTGTAATTCCAGCCAATGCATTACATGATATGGTTGGATTCATTTCTTCATTATCTAGGGTTTGTTTCTAGAGTATGCTCTTATTTTGATGTTTCTTGTTCCTTTTCATCCTCCTCTTCACAATCTATGTAGAACAATTTCTTCTCAGTACACTTATGACCTTTAGTGTATCTTTTATCCCAACTGTAACAAATCCCTTTTTCTCTTTTTCCTTCATATGGTTGTGGTGTCAACCTTAGAGGTTGTGGAAGGCTAGGGGCAACAACATTTCCATCATTATAGTTTGGAGTGGTAGGCTTCATCGTTGCTATAATTTTTCTTTCCATTTTTCTTGCTAACCTGAATGCCTTCTCTAATGAATCAGGTTCCCAAAGGTGAACCTCACGTTGGATATTATCCTTTAAAGTCCCTACGAACACATCAATCCTATGCTCCTCTAGATCTTTTACCCTTATGTTCAATTTTTGGAAGTCCTCAATGTGCTCCATCACTGAATCATTTTGTTTGAGACTTATCAATTGGCTATAAAAGATGTTTCTTTCTGTATCCTCATAATGTGTTGTCTATTCTTTTGTAAAAATTTCCCAAGTGACAATTTTTTTACGAGAGAAAAGCCATTGATGCCATACAAACTGATTTGGTTGCAAATATAAAGTCACAATACGTAGCTTTTGTGTGTTTTGCACATTATGGAGATCGAAAAATTGCTCCATATATAGTATCCATGTTGCGGGATCCTTTCCATCAAACTTCCTCATATCCATTTTTGGAATATGGTGGGTCTTCAACCGAACATTAGAGTCTATGAAATCATGATTAAAATTTCTTTTTTTCTCATCATGAGTGTCCTTTACTACCATTTCATCATTAATGGCCATTTCTTGTAGCAACTTATTCAAATTTATCTTCAACCCTTCCATCTTATCGTCCATGCCATTCATCTCAGCTTCCATCTTCATGTCGACGCCATTCATCCTAGCTTCTACATCATTCATCTTGGATTCATTTACCTTTAGTGACAGTGAAATTTGTTGTACTTCTTCTCGTGATTTTGATATATCATGTTGCATTTCTTCCTCTTCTTCATGACTCATGCTAGAGCTTTCATCTTGCTTACTGGTTGTTCCCATTTTCTTTCTTTGGGGCATTAATTAATGCTAATAATTCTTCACTATTCCCTTTGAATTCCTTCAAACTATTTTTTCAAACCAATCTTATGCAAAATATAAAAAAAATTTGCACCTTTTTTAACTTTATAGGAGCTCGATATTGAATCTGATATATATTTGTAATTTCAGATCATCCAGTTCTAAAATTGCTGCCTACATCCTCTTTCCAATGCCACCTCTCTAATCGAATTTAGATTCTCCAAGAAAGAGTTATGCATAATCTCCCAAGATGACCTAATTATATAACTTTTCAAAAGAGCGAACTTATATGAAGTGCCACGTGTCACTTTTTTGACCTTCCGATTTAAAAAATATATACATGAAACTACAGTCCATCATCTTTCTATAACTTCTTATGAAATTTTAATCCGATGCTCAAAACAAAAGTTATGACAAGTTTCGTAAGGTCACCTATTTGGAATGTAATTCAGGAGTGTGCAAAAAGACCAAATTCCTTAGATCATATCTTCACAAATGTAGCATGAAAAGCTCTAAAATTTGGACCCAAGGTTTAGAATGATTTCGGCCGAAATGGGTTTCTTTTTTGGCATCTCAAACATCTCAAAAAAAAGTTATACTACAAATTCCATGATGACATGTTTAGAGCAGTGAGACCCTAGAATCCAAAGCTCTGATACCAAATGTTATGAAACCAACTCACAAAATATAGAAAATATAGATCAATGCCTTAGAATTCAGTCTCTTCTAGGGGAAAGCTCCTTTACATTACAGAAATGATCAATTCTTGGATGATTCAAATGAAAAAACCTTCTTTCGATATATAGGAGTCTTAAGGGGTCACAATATAACCAAGCCAACCTAACAATAATAATATAACGGCACAAAAATAACAATAGATGGATTATATGGGGCACAGTGATAACAATATGGGGATAATAGGCACACAACAATATTAATAATGGATACAAGTATAAGGGATACCTCGGCTGCCAGCACACCACCTCACTCAACTCGACCATAAGAGGAAGTAATCATTGATCCCCATGCACCCATGCATTCATCTCCTCGAGGCTCACTCTAGAAAAATCGCCCTCATACCCAAGCAACCT
Source organism: Pinus taeda (assembly GCA_000404065.3). Classification (NCBI taxonomy): domain Eukaryota; kingdom Viridiplantae; phylum Streptophyta; class Pinopsida; order Pinales; family Pinaceae; genus Pinus; species Pinus taeda. The sequence goes on from APFE031713923.1 coordinate 85,529, forward strand.
ATAGAAGTGAAAAATTCCATCTTTCTCCTACACAGGACTTCCAACAAGATCACATAGGACTTCCTACAGGATTACATAGGAATCCTATAGGATACATTCATAAAGACTACAAGATTGGCCAAGAGCAGTTTTAGAAGGGGAAACATAGGGGTTGGCCATTACAAACACCATGAGGAGGTAGGAATTGCATTTCCTTCCATTTTTCCAAGTGAATTGAATAGAAAAATCTCCTAGTTTTAGTGAATTTGATAGTTGTGTAAGGGAATTGTCTCCTCAAGTATTTCAGGCACATTTCATCATGCATTAAAATTTGTATCAACCATCTTTGCTCCTCAAAATTCACTAGAGAAAATGGCAGGGAGGTTTAATAGAAGGGAGCCCATTAACTCTTTGAGGATTGACCGACAGCCTACTGTGTTATAAATCTTCACGAGGCATAATTCGATGGGGTATTTTGAGAAATTGAGGGGGTGTGATGACGAGGTGTCCCAATATTTTTCTCTCTCCCTCATTCCACTAACCAGAACCCATGATATTTTTGTAGTGAGATGAATCTCCATAGAGCTCACCCCCGAACTCATAAGCATAATTACCACACTTCCCCTATGAGTTCCTTGGAGAAAGGAAGACAAGGCAGATAGCTAGACTGCCAAGAAAAATTCTCTTTAGAGGTAGAGGAGCCCATTCAAGACAAGAATGGAGTAAGGAGAACAATCCCACCATACCCCTAGAATGATGTAAGCTACCACCTTATAAAATACATATCATGTGAAGGTAGGTATAGTGTGGTTTATGGTTCTCACTTTAGGCTCCTAGAAGAATTGAGATTTGGAGCATAAACACATCCTCACCACAAGCTCAGCATACCATACCTCCTTCTACAATCACCGATAGATACAAGCATAAAGGTTCAGGAAGAAACCACCAATAGTTAGCCCATCATGGGTTAGTTAGAATAATCATAGAATATGCCTCCAAAACCTCAGAATACCTATCCAATGGGAAATTTTGAGAGACATGCAGAAAGACGAGGATATCAAAGCCCTCACATATGATATTATCCCCATTGTGAGTGAAAAGGATTAAGAAGAGACAGAAACATATTGAGAAGAGGCTGAGAGGGATGAAGAGGAGATAGATGAGGATGAAGATGAAGAGAAAGATAAAGAAGGTGATGAAGAAGCAAAGGAAGATTTCAAGGAGGAAACTGATAAAGAAGATTAGGATATAGAGGGAGAAGAAGAGGGTAAAGGCATAGGAAAAAAGGGCAATGTAAAAGAGGAGGCACAAGACAAGGAGGAGTCACCTAGGGTGTCTCAAGAACCCATTGAGAGAGAGGCAGGAGCTGCCCTCACTGCCCTTAGCACCCCTATCAAACAAAAATGCAAAAGATAGAGGAAACCCCCCTTATACATCAGAACAAGGAAAGGAAAAAGGATAAGTCAGGGAAAACCTCAAACTCCAACCAAGGTTCCCATTGTTATTGAGGACTCACCTAAATAGCAGTGGAAGATGGCTCCTCCTATAAAAGCTTAAGAAGGAGGATACTCAGCACAAACCTCCCCTAAGTCTCCTATCACCTATGTGAGAAGGCATGTAACCAGGTCTACCTCACCGAAAGGAAATGACATCCTACAAGATACACAACATGACCTAAAGGAAGTAGAGGCAATCATATAGGAAAATCTTCTAAAGCTACAGGAAACCCAAAAATTGGATGAGGAAAGAAGTAATCAACCAGAAACAAAGAGAGAGGACCAAGAGCTAAGGTAACTAGTCCTCAACCTAACCTTGATTCCTACTATAGATTTATTAAGGGGGGTAGGGTCATTCCACAAAAATTTTCCATTGCATTATTATTTGAGCTTGAGAAGGAAATATCCAGAACTCATAGATGGATTTAGATTTCCAAGTCCAAGGGAGTGGAGGACATTCGTCAGATGTAGGATAAGCTCAAAGAGATGGGAAGGGAACTAAGTAGTTTGAGGGATAGAGAGGCCATAATGAAAAAATAGTTCAAGGTAGAAAATTCATTGTTGAAAGGAAAACTGCAAGAAAGAGAGAATCAATTGGAATCCAGGCCAATCTATCTTTGGAACCAATCTAGCATAGGATTCTAGCTAAGTCTTATGCATTATACCTTAAGGAACAGTGGCTACAGTTCCAAATCAAGAGCCTAGCATAGAGAGGCACCATGCCATTCGAAGATTATAGAGAGTTCATTAATCTCCGTGATGAAACTACATTAGAGATTAGGACTAAGATGTCTAATTTCTACTTGCATAACATGGCTTTGACAGATATGAATGTATGGGACCCTAATGCAAAGGTAGGAGATTTACAGTTACTGGCTTTGGCATCATGGATGAACCATGAGGAAGCAAGGGTTGCAAAAATGAAGAGGATATTGGCAAGGGAATAAGAAAAGCCTCTTATGATCAGAACTGAGAATTCAAATCCAATGGATTTCATTAGCACATATAATTTAATTGCAAATGATCCTCAACTTTCACCCAAGTATCTTGCTTCCCAAGAGCAAGCCATTACACATTTTGAGGACATGTTAAAATTGTTAGGGCATGATAGTATGTAAGCTTAACTAAGGAGATGGAATACTTTTTCCATACAGTTTAAAGGGCTAAGAATACAACTCTCCTCAAAGCATGAGAGAAGCACTGAACATGACACCCATGTACAAACAATCCATCCAAAGGCTTAAAGTCAATTGGATTAGCTTGACACTCAATCCACCACTACTCTTGGGAATGTTAGAAGGAAGGAAGGAAGAGGAATAAAGAAAGCAGTGGGAGGAGGTAGAAAAGAAGGCATGATTGTATGCACAAGAAGAGGAAACCACAATAGAAGCATGGGATGTCAGGGAGGCCACTAGAGCTATGAAAGACATGGATATTGATTAAGTTTCTCAAAAGATGAGAAGCACTTTTAGTAGTGCGTGATGATGACCCTCATGATTGGGTAATTATATGGGCCTTAATTCACCTCCTAGCTAGTTAAATCAACTCTTCTCACAATTTATTACATGTTTTGATTATATTTTGTTTAATGAGATGAGTTAATGTGAGATATTATGCCTAGTGGACTAATATGCATTGATTGGAGGTTTGGAAGAGAAAATAAAGGAAATTTGGCAAGAATAAGGTTTAAAACTTAAATGGAGGAGGGGAGAAAGATTGTAGGGTGTAAATCCTCATAATTTACTCCTCCCCCATTCGAATATTCCTCCATCAACCACACCAGCTCGAAGTACAATCAGCCAAGTCATGAAGATCAAAAGGGAGTCGATCAAGTGATAGACAAAGAGTTATTTCATCTTAAGTTTGGGAACGAAGCATCCCTAGATTTAAGGAAGTCATTGGGGACTTCAGTTGTATAAGTATAGAGTCCTAGAGCCTCATTCGGATTCAATTTTTTTTTGTAAAAACACTATTTATTTTTGAGCTCCATGCTTGTGGAAGACATTGATGTAATTTTTTGTTTTGATAATGAAAATGAGATTTTTCTCGATCCAGCACTGAGTTAACTCAAAGGGATGAAGGTCTTGGGTTAGGGCCCAACCATAATAGCAAAGTCTCCTCTTCTTGTATATGTATGCTTGGCTTAGTTTCATATAATCACGGTTGAATTGTCTATAGAAATATTTCATTGCAAGTAATGTAGATTTGGTTAGTTGTTTATTGGTTTTTCCCATTTGTGCTTTAATTCAGTAGCAGGTTAGAAGGGATAAAAGGTACACCAAAAATCTATTAGTATGTGTCTTGGCCTCACCTCTTCCCTCAGGGATCATGATCTAAAGAAAAGACCCCTATGTAGCCCCAAAAAGACAAATTTCCATTTTCTCATAAAATTTAGAGTTTACAGTACTTGAACCAACATTTCATTAGTTTTGCAAGTGTAGGATTTATTTAACATCTCTTCCATGTTCAGTCTTATAGTATATCTCATCCATGATTCCGTTTCATTCAATAATTTTCCTCATGCATGAAGTAGACAACTAGTTCATTAAATTCTACTTTTCTAGCTTGTTAGAATTCTTCTTGTTTATATGGTTTTTTCATAATTATAAATGTTTGATGTATTGTAGGCACCTCAGAAATATAAAGAGATCTCATAGCAGGAAACTTCTTTCCAACTTCATCCATCCATAATCGTTCCTTGCTTTCACCAAGATCTTCACCAATCTCATCATTTTACATAGAAATTCCTCCAAGCATGTTGAGTGAATCCAACTATCTCCTAACCTTGGTTTTGAGTTCTAAGTGATCCTAGGAATTTGCTCACTCCATTCCAAAAATCCACCACCTTCCTTAAGCCTTCCATCACCTCCAACAACCATCGTTTTTTTCTCAGCTATATCATGTAGAAATATAGGGAATCTTGTAGGATTCTAGTACATCTTGTAGGTTTTCCTATAGTGGCATGTTTTGACGTTGAATTGAGGAAAAACCTCTAGGAAGCCACACCAGGTCACCCAAGGGTTTCCCAAACCTTGCAACCATATCCTAAACCTCCCAACCATCCACCAACATCACTAAGCCACCTACCACATCACTAAAAGAGATTAGGGTTCACACTTTATTTTCCATAAAAAGAATAAAAAGAACAAAACAGATTTATTTCAGTCCTTTACATGCATAGCAGTAATGTTTGATGTTTCGGACTTCCATGCTTAGGAAAATAACATTTTATACATGTTATCTTGGCATTATTGCAAAGCATAGTTTCTTAGCAGTTAGTTAGGAAATTGTGTGTTTTAGCATTGAGTTTTGGTCTCTTTCATTATTGCAATATATAAGCTTTCTCAAAGAGCAGATTCCTCTTTCTTTCATTAGTTATCAAGCTTCTTCTAAATCCAAGTAGGTATGGCTTGAAAACCGTAGTGGTCTCTTGCCAACTAAACAATGAGAAAATGCAGAACCATCAATTTTACTTGTGTATACGACACTCTCACCTCCAAGTTTGGATGAACCCGAGGTTGATAAAGTAGGGCTCATAGCTCAATGAGTTGTAGCATTCTTTCTACAATACTAGTGCTCATTAGTCTCTTCTCTCCACTTCTATAATAAACTCTATAGTTTTATATGTTGCCTCTTCGTTCATTATTACTTTGATTCTCATAATGTGTATTGGTAGTATTCAACTGTAACATGTGTAGTGCATAGTTGTCTACTATATAACTAGCAATTTTCTAGGTTATTACACATTACTTAGGCATGTAACTCACCCTTAATGCAATTAATTCACCCTTAAAGTTTAAGTCAGTCCTTCTCAACACACTCAATTCGAATTATAATTTTTATTATCAACTGACCATTGTTTTAAGATAACTTATTCTCTTGTTCATAACGTGTGTTTAATCTTCCTACCTGTAGATCCCTAGATAGGACACAAGATTTTACTTAATTATTTCCTTTTACTAGGACAAAATTCAACTATAATAATTACATCCTTACACTTATACCCTTTCCAACTTTGCATTATAATCACTAACACATTGGAGTGGGACTCTTCCTTTTTGTTTCCTTTTTCTAAACTATTAACGTACTATAAATTCGTTGTGCACTCTAATTATCATAGACATTCGACATTTGCTGAATTAGCTTTCACTATAGCATAATTCTATATATGTTTTTGGATCTACTAAAGTAACATTATTTGATGACTTGCATTCCATTATATATTATATATATATATATTATATATCCTACTTAACGCCTTATAGTTGTTAAATATTCATAAGGGTTATACTTTTCTCTGCATTAAAAAATAAATAAATAAATAAAAAATATCGTTATGTCATAGTGAAAACTCAACCTACCCATTTTTTACTTATTTATTTCAAATAATGGGGATCCTTTCGATAATTTTTTGGTTAAATAACCTTTTTAATATTTTCTTTTCGTTAAGTGTCCTACAATTTTACCAATTTTCCATTTTCATCAGATTTCTAATTTCATTACTTCGTTGAGTTTGGCATTTCGCTAGATATCCATCGTTACTTGTTTCATGTCATTTGGTTACATGATTTGCAAATGGTGTTCATCCAAAGTTCAATAATTTTTCCCGACTCGGTTAGAAAAATGTACAAAATGTATATTCTTTTAATTTTTGTAAATAAAATAGTAATTGATTGTAAACATTAATTCCTAGTTAATTTTTACTAATTATATCATTTTTCACTAACAATCCTACAAAATCATCGCAACCAAATTGTAGAACAATTAAAATTATGTGTTTTTTGGATCTCAATAATTTATTCCAATCATAAATTTTAAAAGAAATTAAGAGACCTAAAATCTCAAAATTCCAAAGTGGCTATAGTTCATTTAGTCAGATGTTTAATTACAAGTGGCTATAGCTTATAATGGTTAAGTTCCACTCCAAGTGGGGCCACCTTCACGTCACCTCCTCCCTTACTCTTTTAGAAAATTCTCAATAAAAATCTTTCAATATTTTAAAATCCCAATAATAATCCCGACATTTTAAAAAGCACTGATATTTTAAAAAATTCTGATAGAAAAAAAAATCAATATAGAAAAGTTATGATATAATATATCGGAACATCGGGGACTTTTAAATTTTAGATATCATCAATTTTATTGGGCTTCAAAATTTCTCATTTCAAAATCTTTGATTCTCGATACTCCTTATGTCTCCCACACACCTTCCATATGTAAGTATCCACCTTGCATTTCATTAAGACACCTCCTCCTTATCATAATTTCGATCCATTTATAATGGATCCAAAGCCACATGGTGAATAATTTTTAAATGGTTTTTTAATTTATAAAGTATTATTTAAATTATAATTTTAATATAATTTAATCATATTTTTCATCATTTTTTAATTTATTTGAAAAATTTATAATTAAATATAATAAAATTAATTCAATTTTGTAATCATAATTAAACTAATATTAATCAACCAATAATTATTGATTTAATTTAGGATTGGATTTTAATTAAAATTTCTTATTTTTGACAATTTGTCATTTTTCTTCCAGAATTTAGGGAATTTTGACACTTCAACTTTGGAAGCTCATAAGTTGAGTTTTTCTGAGCCAAATCAGGCCAAGGATTACTCGGTATATAGATGAAATCATGGAGAATATTCATGAAGTAGCTGCATGACTAGATTCAGTCATTAAAGATGCCTACAATTTAGCAAAAAGTCAAGCCCCGAATTTATAAATAAAATTAATTTTACGAGTTTAATTTTTGGCATTTTCATTTGCTCATAACCTCTCTTGAGTGCATATCCATTTAGGTATATTTTATTTGTCCAAATATATTTACAAGAATCAATGGAAAGCTCAGACTTCCTTTTATTTATTTAATTGAAATTTGATTGCAGATGTTTCTTTTCCACATTTGGTATTTCTGATTTTAATTTACATTTTAATTTAATTTAGTTTGTTTTTGGTAGGAGAACAACTGATGAGATGAGGAAGAATTGATTTGAAGCAATATTGTTGCTCTAGCAAGAGAAGAAAAATAATTTTGACCAATGAAAATTGTTGGAGCATATTTGTTTTGCAATGGCTCTGCTATTTTGGAATTCATTTTTGTAATTATAAAGAGTGGTCTACAAAATGGAGAAAAGGTTCGTCTTTTCTACAGTTCTGTATTTCTTAAAGGACTATTGTAAGAGATTTTCAATATGTAGAAGTAGGAGGAGAAAACTCATATCTGATTAATTCGAATTGGTAGTTTTCAGTTCTCGACTTTGTACTGGGAGTAGAGCTTGCACTATTGCAACTTTCTTTTAGTAGCAGAGTTTATGATTTGAGAAACATTTTTGTAGATCAATTCAAGGAGCAGAGAAAGATATCAACTTTTAATCAATTTTTATTTTAAATACTATTATTTGTTAATTAAAATTCCATCGTTTTAATGACAAATTTTCATAAAATGTCTTTCATGTTGAGTAATATTGTTGAATGTGAATGATCTAGGTGGATATTGGTGGCCACCTACCATGTCCACTTGGAACCCCACCATTGCTTCTTTCAGCATTTCAATTTCCTTAATTGTAGGACAATTTACTATTTTTAGCAGTTTTTCAAGTCCTAAACTTTCGAAGCCCTTTTTGAGACCCTAAACGACGTTTTTTTGGGAAAAATAGGAGCAACATAGATCCATTGACTAATGTTGCTCTTCCAAAATTTGTAGTTCTTGGATAGAACTTTCTAACGAGATATTGTGCGCGTCAAACGAAGATCATATGCCAAAGTTCTGACCCTGCGAAGTTGATGTACCAATTTACCCAAATGGGGCGCAAAGTTTGGTGTTTCATATTCTAGGGTTATGTTTTTGGATGTTTAGGGTTTTCCATTATTTCTCAACAATAAATAGGTCTACGAGCCTAATTGTCAGATAGTTCACAGGCATGTAGCTGCCACATCTCTTCTCAAAGATAATCTACCATCGCCCTAGCTGGTTTATTTCCATTACTGTTTGTAAGCATATTTCAATATTTTGCATTAATGAAATGAACTATTATTTCCACTACACCTTTGTATTTATGGTTATCTCTATAATTTTTTGCATTCTTATTTAAATCCAAACCAATGGTATCAGAGAGGTCTACTTTTTCTCCATTTTTCTTTTCATGTCCCCAACGAGGTTGGGATATAAGGAGTTAGGGCTTGAACTAGTCAAACCTTTGAAAGAGTAGCCTCACAAATCCCGATGGCCTCCCAGGGCAGATTAAAAGAAAGATGAGGGGGCAAGAGATTCTATCAAAATCTTGCTCAAAGAAGCCCTCGAGCGATAAAGGAATGTGATGATGGACAACTTTGCCTAGATCCTTTGGTGGCTACCCAAGGGAGACGCATTGGCTTCCAATAGCTACTCTGGAAACACCACACCGTTTAAGGTACAAGTTAATTCGGAAATCCCCATATTTGAGGGTTAGATAGATGAAAATTCCTTCGATAAATGGTTAAATCTGATAGAGGGTTATTTTTCTGTTCATGATCTTTCTAGTCAGGAAAAGATTATTTTCGATGTAACCCCCACATCAAAGACTGGTGGGAAACCTACTGCAAGTAGAAGGATGAAAGTACAGGCTCACTAATTTCAGCCGCACCTACTTGGGATTCATTTCGGGATGCCATCAACGAGTAGTACTACCCTGTTGGAAGCTATGAGGGTCAATACATAAAGTGGACAACACTACAATAGGGAAGGGATGAAGACGTGTCGGAGTTTACCAATATTTTCCACACCCTTTGCACAAAGTTAGGTATCAAGGATTTGGAGCAACATTTGGTACTCAAGTACCGTGGTTGCCTACACAAGTACATCTAGGAAGAAATAAAATTCCTGAACATCCACTCGCTCAACATGGCATACCAATATGCCGTCAAGGTTGAGAAAAAGTTTAAACAGAAGAAGTGAGACTTTGGATCTCTGAATCGAAAGCAAGGAAAAGGTGTCCCCAAACTGCAGAACAAAGGACAAAGCCAAGGTGGGGTCGGCCCAAGAAAACCTACCAAATCTAGAAGCAAAGAACAACGTCATGAAGCTAAAAAAGGACATAAGAAATTAGTGTGAGTTCTATAAGAGCTCCACTCACAACAAAAGTGAGTGTCACACCAAGTAGTCACTACTGGTCGAGCTAGAGGTATCAGATTTAGATGCATGTTCTCACTCAAAGTCAAAGCCCAACAAGGGGACTGAGGAAGGGAAGCAGATTATCAATGCAAAGCCCAATGCCACCGTTGCCACCACGAAGATCAAAAAGGAGGAAGTCGAAGATCCATAGGACCACTCCCAGATGTGGGTAAAGGGCTCCTCACTATGGTTCATTGTAAACAGTGGGAGCCAAAAGAACCTCATTTTAGCAGAGGTCGTGAAGTGGCTGGTCTTACCAACCACAGCACATCCATAACCATACACCATCGAGTGGCTTCACCGAGGACGGGATCTTCACGTGAGATAGCAGTGTCACCTCCCATACAATATCAAGCCCTTCATGGATGAGGTATTGTGTGACATTACTCCCCTTGAAGTTTGTGATGTATTATTAGGACAACCATACTTGTGGAAGCGACATGATGTGTACAAATCAAGGGTCCATGCTATTATTATTACGTTGGAATATTAGTTGTATAGGATATGGTGGTAGCACCGCCTACCACCATCTCTTTGATTATTGCAAAACAATGCAGTAAGCTCATTTCAAAAACTAGGAAATTTGATTTCCTGATGATATGCCCTCAAGGAAAGAAGAAGATAGTGGCCATGACCTTTAGACAGGTCCCCTCTACATGAAAACTACAGATGGACAAGGTCGTGGGGGAGTATGAGGACATCTTCACCTCCCCTGTAGGGGTTCCTCTGCATTGTTAGGTCAAGCACTCCATCGTCTGACCCTAGGTGCACTGCTGCCCAATGGACCAATCTATCATCGCTCCGTTTTAGAGAATGATGAAATCAAGAGGTAGATTCAAGGGATACTATAGAAATGTCACATCTGTCTATGTTCATCACCCTATGGGAGCCTAATCGTGTTGGTACAGAAGAAGGATGGGACTTGGACACTCTATATTGAATATCAAGCGCTGGACAAGATCACTGTCCTTAATAGGTAGATGATCCCATGGATTGATGACCTCTTGGACCAACTGAAGGGGGGAAAATATTTTAGCAAGATCGATTTGAAGTTAGGATATCACCAGGTACCAATCGAACCGTATGATGTGTAGAAGACTACCTTCAAAGAAAAGGGGGACCTTTTCGAATGGTTGGTTATGCATTTCAGATTAACGAATTCTCCTGCAACCTTCATGAGGCTAATGGATGACATCTTGTGGCCATTCACCAACTCATTTGTAGTGATATACTTGAACGACATCCTGATCTTCAACCAGAGTTGGGAAGAGCACCTCCACCACATCTGACATGTTCTCCAAACACTGCGACAACACAAGTTATGTGCCAATTTGGAGAAATGCACTTTTGGAATGACCCAGGTTTAGTATCTTGGATACATTAGTGATGAACAGGGGGTGCATTTGGATCTAGCCAAGATCCAAGTCATTTGAGATTGACCATCTCCAACCACTCTAATAGAGCTCCACAACTTTCTAGGTCTCGCCAACTTCTACCACAGGTTTGTGTTGAGATTTTCGCATATCACTTGGCCCTTGATTCAAGTCACCACGGGAGGAGTGAAAGAAAAATTATTTTGGTTTGAATCTCAACAGAAAGCATTCATAGAGTTGAAAGATCGCCTTTGCATGACACCAGTGCTCGCATTACCATACTTGCAACAACCATTTGAGGTCGAGATAGATGCCTTTGACTATGCTATTGGGGCAGTCCTTACTCAACACAAGCATGCAATGGAATTTCATAGTGAGACACTTTCAGACACAATCCAGAAGTATCGCAGTTATGACAAAGAGATGTATTCCATTGTGCAGGCATGGTGACAATGGAAGCATTACATTTTTGGGAATGAAACAGTCATCGAAAAAGACCATTGACCCCTGCAGTTCATACAAACCCAAGGGAAATTGCAGAATGATCGCCATCAGAAGTGGTCCACATACCTACAAAAATTCCATTTGAATATCAAGTATAAGAAGGGTACCACCAATAATGTTGCAGATTGCCTCAGTCCACCACCAGTGATGGCATTAACCACTGTACTCAACTCTTATGGGAATGAGACTTCTGATTGGCCACTTCTCTAAAAAAGTGACACAAAATACGGCCACACGTACCAAACACTCTTGGAGGGTCAGCATGCTCCAGATTTTCACCTCCAGGATGCCCTATTATGCCACCTGGGTCACCTTTGTGTCCCTTCAAGTGAGCGTGCCACGATGATTTGGAAAGAACACTATAGTTGGGTTGCTCGACATTTCGGGGTCGAGAAAATGATGGCAGTACTACAAAAGTGTTTCTATTGGCTAAATCTTCGATAGGATGTCGGGAAGTACATTAGATCATGCACTCCCTATGCCATTGCCAAACCAACCATCAAGAACCAAGGCCATCATACTCCACTTCCTACCCCTGCAAGAAGAATATCATAGCAAAAGCCACTACTAACCTCTTCTTTGAACGAGTGTGGGTACACTTTGGGATCCCACAGTCTATCATCTTAGATTGTGACAACACATTCCTTAGTACATTTTGGTCCAGTCCAAACTCACTAAGTCCACAACCTTCCATCCTCAAACAAATGGCCAAACAGAGGTTGTCAATAGGATGATCATACACGTTCTATGCATGTACAACTCAAAGCATCCATGCGCATGGGATGAAATCCTCCCCTATTTTTAGCACAGTTACAATCGGGCTCTTCGCAGCTCGACTGGCCATAACCCTTTTAAGGTGGGCTTGGGACTCTAGCCACTACGTCCCATTTATGTGGCCGTGCCATTTGCAGCTACACATGCAGATTTGGCTCATGTCCAGTCCAAAACGGATAAGGAAAACAACTTCATTGAGCACGTCCAACATATTCGCTAATAGGCCCATGACATTTTGGAGAAATCAAATGCTATGTGCAAGCAGCAACATGATCAACATCGGGTGCCACACAAGCTTCAGTTGGGCGACAAAGTCTAGTTGCATTTGCAAAAAGAACACCTTACCGGAGCCTATCAAAAACTCAAACCACTTTGATATCATCCTTACACCATTACCAAGGCTGTGGGAGACAATTCATTGGAGCTCAACATTCCCCCATTCCCCGGCCTGCACCCATTGTTCAATGTGGACTACCTTAAGCCATACTCTCCACCATTACTAGACACATCCAACATTGCAGAACAACTCACACCCACAGAGTTAAATCCAGATTGCATGGAACAAGCTGCGACTAATCAGATCATGGACACATAGATCATACACACTCGCCGATAGAATATCCAACTGTATTGAGTTGTCAAAGTAGGTCAACTGCTTCACCAAGGCAAGTGACTCACGAGGGACGAAGTTCAGAAGAAGTTTCCTTATCTCATGGAGGAACTCAACGCAATGGAGACTATTTCTTCCTAAGGGGGAAGGAATGATCCAGGTGGATATTGGTGGCCACCTATCAATTTGACTTCAAACCCCACCATTATTTCTTTCAGCATTTCAGTTTTCTTAATGGTAGCACAATTTACTATTTCTAGCAGTTTTTCGAGTCCCAAATTTCTGGAGCCATTTTGAGGCCCTAAACGACAATTTTTGGGAAAACTCGGAGCAACATTAGACCATGTATTGATGTTTCTCTTCCCGAAGTTGTAGCTCTCAGATATATCTTTCTAATGAGATGTTGTGCGCATGAAACAAAGATTGTATGCCAACTTTACGACCCGAGGAAATTGATGTACCAATTTACCCAAACGGGGACCATAGTTTGGTGTTTCATCTTCTAGGGTCAGGTTTTTGGATGTTTAGGGTTTTCCATTGTTTCTCAACAATAAATAGGCCTGCGAGCCTCATTGTAAGATAGTTCAAAGGCATGTACCCACCACATATCTTCTCAAAGATAAGCTACCATCACCCTAGCTAGTTAATTTCCATTGTTGTTTGTAAGCACGTTTCAGTATTTTTGCATTAATGAAATGAAGTATTATTTCCACTGCATCTTTGTGTTTATGATTATCTCTATAATTTGTTGTGTTCCTGTTTAAATCAGGATCAGTGAAGATGAAGTTTTTCTTAATTAGTTATCTAGTTCATTAGCTTCATAGATATGTGTTAATTTTCTCTTTTGTTCTTACACTTCAAAGCATATTTATACGTAACTATTTACTCAGAAATATTCTACCTAAATTAGATTTAATGACCACCAACATTAAGAGAACTATTTCCTAATGTTTTTGGTTGAACAATCACAGTTAATTAGTCTCTCCATATGGCATGTTTTCATAGTTATATTATCAGCTAGTAGAACTATATCTTTATCCTATCTTCCCAATCGAGATAGGATTATGATTTATTTCATTTTTCTTGCATTCTAACATTAATTTTCATTTATATTTAGTTCTTCATTTCTAGAAGTCATTTTATTAATGAAGAAGAATTTAGTTGTGGCTTGGTTGAGCCTTCGATGAACTTAAGGATCAATTTCTCGCATGAGCTTTGTAAGATGTCTTATCTGATGACTCTTCTCTATTGTTAAGAAAATGACATACTTTAACCCAATAGAGATAGAGAGAAGGTAACTCAACCTAGTTGAACTAGTTGGAACGACCATTTCAAATGGAAAAGGATCTGCTCTAAGATCCCGACTCGATGATTTTCCCCCTTTTGAGCCTACAACATTTTTGGCACTAGGAGGGCCATAGTAAATTGCTTTCTTTGATGATTTTGTTCTTTAAAATTTCGTCTTATTACTATGGCTCCATGTAAAAGACCTCCTTGGAGTTGCTTTAGTAGACCTAATCCAATGTGTTTTCTACAAATTTCTCTATTTTTGGTTTAGATACATGAATATAAGGATCAAAGTTTTTCTGAACCCTTAGTGATGAAATTTCCCTCACTGGGTCATATGGCTAATTGAAACTCAACATGAACTTCATTTGTGCCATTAAATTTTTCACCTAATTATCACTAGCCCCAGTATGAGCAATAAATGAGCAAAATTAAGCCTTGAGCTCAAATTGAGCTTTTTGATTCCTTGATACAAAGACAATTTCATCAACATTTAAGAGGTGTCTTACAAGTTCACGTGAAAAAAGATGCATTGGAGGAAACAGTGGTAACTTATATGGTGCAATCTCACAACCATAAATTCTATCCACTATGAAATTTTGGTACAAATACGATTGTCCAACTTTTGTTTGTTCACTCAACGATAGGATTCATTTGATTTGAGATGAAATTATGGGGGACTACATCCTTGTTGAGAAAACAAAATCAAACATATATGAATTGATCAACAAAATCACTTAAACATAACTATTTTGTATTCTTCCTAAGCTATAAAATCCAGTGAATGACAAAATTGTGTTCGCCTTGCACATCCCGCTTCTATAATGATATATTGACTCTACCTTACACGTAATATAATAATAAGTAAACCAAAACTATTCTTGGAGGTTATTGGAAATAAACTAGCTAAAATCAAATAAAAGAGCACCCTTTTTTTGAGATGTGAGTAATGACGAAAGCCCACACTAGCCTCATCTACCAATTCTTATTACCTTAATACACCTCCAAGCTTATTTAAATCAACTCTTCTCATAATTCCTGACGTATTTTGATTATATTTTGTTTAATGAGATGAGTAAAAGTGAGATGTTATGCCTAATGGACTAATGTGCATTAATTGCAGGTTTTTGAAAGCATAATAATATACTACGGCATTATAATATTTAAAAAAAAAAATTACAAAATGCATAAAAATAAAAGGTTTTTGCATTTTTAAAGAAATTTTAGAAATTTTCATTGTAACGAGAAGATTTTTACAACAACCACTTCACAACCGAAAAAATCAATTCAATGGTTATACTTATTATTGAATGAGTATTTATATTCAATATTTATATAAATATTTTAATATAAACTTAAATATTTTGTAAAATAATAATATAATATAATATATATTTTTTTACTCAATGATATTTAATAAAAAAAAAAATCTACAAAAATATTAATTTCACATAATTTATCATTATAAATATTAATTAAATTAATAGTATATTTCTATTAAGCTTAAATTATTATTTTTGTTATTAAAAAAATGAAATATTTATATTCCATAAACCTTTTAAATATTAATCTTAAAATGAAATAAATTCAGTAAAGTTTCTATATAAAATAAAATAAAAATTGCAATAGCCTTAATCCCTACATTCTTTAGAGGTACTTGAATGACATAATTTCCTTTTATTTCTTAATAACTTGAACATTTCATCATCAAAATGTGATCTATAATTTGATGATCTTGGAAAATAATTACTCTCTCCACTCGTGGGTGAGGAAAAAGCCACTGCAATAATTTCCATAATTATCTGAACAAGAAACATCACATTGTAATGTCAAATTTGATACTTTTATATTCAGGAAGGCTATGGAGAAACAATGTTTCCTCTTAGACACCCATAAAAAGAGATCTAATGTCTAGTCTGATTCAAATTCAAGTAATACCCTTAACTCCTCCACTCTTCAGAGCTACTTAAATAAAATAAATTATTTCCCTCCCATAGCTACTTGGATCTTTCATCTTCAAAATGTGATGTCTAATTTGATAAATTTGGAATGTAAGGGCTCTTTGCAATGATGGCAGTGAAAATCCTCACTCCCAAAAATTTTACTCTTATTTTTAAAATCGAAGAAATTTCACATTACACAATGAAGATAAAAATATTGATACCCTTCTTTTATATTTAACATGCTACAAGTGATTATAAATTCAAATTATATAAAATTAATATTTACAAAA
>APFE031713925.1:0-13863 GCA_000404065.3 Pinus taeda
TGGACACATCAGAGATTGCAGGACAAGTTCAGCAGATGGAGGAACTCAACACAATGGGGACCATTGCTTCCTAAGGTGGGAGGAATGATCCAGGTGGATATTGGTGGCCACCCGCTAAGTCCACGTGGATCACCTCTAGTGCTTCTTTCAGTTCTTTCAGTTTCCTTAATTATAGTACAATTTACTATTTTTAGTAGTTTTTTTGGGTCCTAAACTTCCGAAGCCGTTTTGAGGCCCTAAATGACGTTTTTTTGGGAAATCTAGCGCCAACGATTTTCTTGTCTAAAAGCCATCTTTTCCGTCGTAGTCCTCGGAGAGATCTTTCCAACGGGCTATCATGCGCGTCAAACGGAGATAAGACGACCAATTCGCGACCCGGGAAGTTGATGTACCAACTTACCCAAAAACGGGGCCCACAATTTGGCGTTTCATCTTCCAGGGTTAGGTTTTGGAATGTGAAGGGTTTTTCCATTGTTTCTCAACAATAAATAGGCCTTCGAGCCTCATTGTAACACAGTTCAGAGGCATGTAGACACACATCTCTTCTCAGAGATAAGCTGCCATCGCCCTAGCTGGTTTATTTCCATTTCTGGTTGTAAGCATATTTCAGTATTTTCCATTAATGAAATGAAGTATTATTTCTGTTGCATCTTTGTGTATATGGTTATCTCTGTATTTTATTGCGTTCACAGTGAGCTGAAAACAATGGGCAGCAAGCAGACAAAGCACAACAAACTGATTTTCAACACTTACAAGAGGAGGAAGAAGGCTTATGGACCATGCATTTTGATGGAGCAGTAAGGAATGATGGAGCTGGTATTGGCAGTTGGGTACGTAGTCCTTTCTCCGCCCCAAACAAAGTACCTAGCAGTGTGAGAGTTTGCTCCTACAAGTTGGCCTTCGAATGTTCCAATAATGAAGCTGAATATGAAGCTTTGATTGCTGGCCTGAAAATTCTTAGAAAGCTGAATGCAAAGAGGATTTCAATATATGGTGACTTCGAGTTGGTAATAAAAGAGGTCAGAGGTGAATATCAAGAAAAACATCCTAGGATGTGGGCCTATCAAAATGTAGTTTTGGACATCTTGAAGCTGTTTTCTGAATACACTTTGACATGTGTGCCAAGAATCCAAAATAGCATTGCTGATGCTCTTGCCAAGGCAGCGAGCAGCTTAAAGATCCCCATGAACTCTAGCAATAGATTTGAAATCCATGTCAAGCATCGTCCAACCATTCCAAACAATCAACGACATTGGCAAGTATTTCAAGATGGTGAGGAGATTAAAGATTTTCTGCTCAACAAAGGCGTTTGAAGAAACCTCAATCGATGTGGAAAATGATGAAGACAATGGGAATGGTATAAATGAAGTGCAGATCAATCAAATGGACGTAATGCAACTGAAGAATAACATCATTCCTAAAGGCTTGATACCTCTAGAAGAACTTTTTGATCAGGATGATGTAGCCAGCAAACCAACATTGCTGCCGACAAAAAAGGGTGTAGAAGAGGTCCTCATCAGTAAAACTGCCAATCCAAAGTTGGTAAAATTGTCTAAAGCATTACCGCTAAAGATCAAAGACAAATATATCAGTTTGATGGCTTCATTTGCAGATGTATTTGCTTGGGATTATTCTGATTTAAAAACCTATGATACAAATATCATTCAGCTTACGATACCTATCAAGCCCAACCAAAAACCATTAAAACAAAAGCTGAGGAGGATAAATCCAAAGTTTCTGCCATCCATCGAAAAGGAGGTAAATAGGTTGTTCAAATGAGGTATTATTGTGCCCATTATATTTTCAGATTGGATATCTAAGTCAGTGCCTGTACGTAAGAAGACCGGTGAGATCCGCTTATGCATTGATTTCAGAAATCTAAATAAGGTCTCATTAAAGGACAACTATTCGCTACCCAAGATGGACCATATACTTCAGCGAGTAGTAGGGGCGTCTCGTATGTCGCTGCTTGATGGCTATTCTGGATATAACGAGATTTCCATCCATGAAGATGATAGAAACAAGAGAACATTCATCACTCCATGGGGAACCTTTCACTGCGCCAAAATGGCATTCGGTTTAAACAATGCAGGTACCACATTTCAGCGTGCAATGGAATTGGCATTTGCAAATGAGAAGGATGTATTTTTGGTGGTGTACTTGGATGACTTGACGGTGTCTTCAAAATCTGATGAAAAACACATGCATCACCTAAAAATTGTCTTTCAAAAATGCAGGAAATATGGTTTATCGTTGAATCCAAAGAAGAGCTTGTTTTCCATGGAGGAAGGCAAATTAATTGGGCATATCATTTCAAAAGATGGCATCTGCATAGATCCTGTACGTGTCTAAGCAATTCAGCAAATCGATCTGCCTAGAAACAAAAAGGAAATACAATCATTCATTGGTAAGATGAATTTTCTGCGTCTTTTTGTACCCAATCTTGTAGAACACTTGAGAGAAATGACCAACATGCTTAAAAAAGACAGTCAGGTGAAATGGATAGATGAGGTAGTAAAATATTTCAACTTGATAAAATTGGCCCTTTCTTCAGCTCCAGTTCTAGTAAGCCTAGACTATACTCAGGATTTCATACTGTTTTCTTTTGCTTCGAGGCATACTATGGCAGCTGTATTATTGAAGAAGAGAGAGGGTCATGAAAGACCCATTGTATTTTTTAGCAGAGCTATAAGAGACACAACTTTAAAGTATAACATCATTGAGAAGCAATCCCTCGCCTTGGTGAAGGCATTGAAAGATTTATGGGTATATATCCTACATTCTCACATTCTGGCCTATGTTCCTAATATTGTTGTAAAAGATTTGGTACAGACTCATTCGGAAGGGAGAATAGGAAAATGGATTGCAGTCTTGCTAGAATACGACGTGGAGATAAAGCCTACAAAGCTGGTCAAAGGACAGGGGTTGGCGAAGCTAATGGCTGAATCAAATTTGCATGCATTGGACATAAATCTGATTGCTGCCCTGACCGATGAAAATGAGGAGGGAACGTCAATTTAGGTATTTTGAAATGTTTTCGTTGTCCCCATGGTATTCTGATATAATATATGTGTTGCAAAATCAATCACCATTGCGTGGCATGACTAGAAATAAAGCGAGAACACTTAAATTGAAAGCTGCCAAGTTTTGTATTATGAATTCTGCATTGTATTGGAAAGATCATGGTGGCGTCTTGTTAAACTACCTGGTGGAAGAGGAGGCAAAGAAAGCCATGGAAGATTTCCACAGAGGAGAGTGTGGTGGTCATCTTTTTTGGAAATCAACAGCTAACAAAATTTTGACAGAAGGGTACTACTAGCCTACTTTGTTTGCTGATGCGCATAAGATGGTAAAGCACTATCATAAGTGTTAAATTTTCGAAGGAAAACAGAAATTACAGCCATTTCCACCCAAGCCTATCGATGTGAGCGCTCCTTTTTAGTAGTGGGGGTTGGATTTCATTGGGGAAATTCATCCTGCATCTTCTGGACAGCATAGATGGATCCTTACAGCCACGGACAACTTCACAAAATGGATGGAGGTGACCCCTACTAGACAAGCGACGGACACGGTAATCATTTCATTTCATGAAAATAACATCTTGCCTCACTTGGATTGTCCAAACAAAATAATCATTGATAATGCAGCAGCGTTTAGATAAAAAAGGATGGTAGAATTTTGTCGTAAGTATCACATAATTCTGGTTCACTCAACCACCTATCATCCAAAAGGCAATGTGTTGGCAGAATCTTCAAATAAATCTTTGGTCAACATCATCAAGAAGCTGTTGGAAATAAATAAGAAGAGTTGGAACAAGAGGTTGGTTCATGCGCTTTGGGGAGATCGGATCACTCACAAAAAATCGATTGGTATGTCACCATTGAGCTTGTTTATGGAGTGGACACAATATTTCCCACTTCTCTTGCTGCCCCGGTGATCAAACTCCTTCAGGAGGCTGGCAGTGAGGAAGATCCCATGCAGAGAAGGCTGAATCAAATGATCCACTTGTAGCAAACAAGAGAAGAAGTCTTCAAGAACACATCCAAGTTGCAGGAGAAAATCTATGATAGAAAGGCCAAGATGGATAGATTTCAGGTGGACGCTGTAGTGATGAAATGGGATGCAAGAAATCAGGAGAAAGGCAAGCACGAAAAGTTCAAAAATTTGTGGAAAGGTCCTTTCAAAGTCACAGCATACAAGGGTCAAAATGCCTTTCTACTAAAGGAAACAAGTGGAGAAGACTGTCCTCGAGGGCTGATCAATGGTCGGTTGCTCAAATGGTATCACTGTTGATATATGAACACTGCTTCCACTGTCATTGTAAATACCATTTTTTATTTTAATTTGGTTTCAGTATGTACAGTCAGTTTTTGAGTTATTCCAATTGTAAGTTTGAGTCAATTTTTTGGTCACTCTAGTTTTGTAAATAAGCCAGAGTCTTGTGCTCTTTATCAAAATGATGACTCCATAGCCCAATGGACCAAGAGGCACTATCTGGCTCCTCCAGAGATCTATTGTTCTTGGCACCTCCATAGGAGCTACCATCCCCCATTGGAGCCAATGTTAGAGTCGGCCTGGTCAAGTCCTCCGTCAACGATCAAAACTCTTTATGCATTTCATGATTAGGTGTCCCGCTCCTCTCTTTCATTTGCATTTCGCTAGGGACATGCCATGACCTGAAGGAGAAAGTCATGCTAGTCCGTTTCCCTCAAGTCTGGCCCATGTTGGTTCAGGTCTTGGTCCAAAATCAATGAAATTCATGATAGTCAAGGTCTGGTCCTATTTCACGACAGAGTCATTTTTAGTTTGAGTCTAGAAATCCATCAACTTGATCTTTGAAAAAACATGTCCAGAAACAGGCCATGCAGGTCAGAGGGAGACCTTGTACACCTACAATGCAGAAAGCTTCATCATCACTGCAAGAGATATCGACTCTTCTTCAAAACTCTGTTTGAAGAAAAGTCAAGCAAGGTCAACTATGACAAAATTTTCTAGAAATCGACAATTGACATTTTCAGATGCAGTCATGGATGTTAAAGCCAGAGGCCCCGTCACATAATCCCTGAATATATGTGCCAAATATTTCATCATTTGAGCCAAAATTTCAAGGAAAAAGCGAAAATCATTATGTTTAAAGGTCAACGCAAAAGTGGAGAACACAAACTTTAGAAAATGGGTTTTTAAAGAGGAAAAAATCAAACCAGTTTCTATCAAGCCTATAAATACAGATTTTGGCCCAAAGAAAAGCCATTTTGCCATTGGAGACTTGGAAAGACATTGCAGAAGGTGGGAGAGTGAGATTGATAAGCGTTTGAGTGAGTTGGGAGGTGATTTGGAAAGCGCGACGCACACAGGCAGAAGCACGGCACACTCACCACACGCGACACATACATAGCGAGCCTGCTCATGAATGAATACACAGGCACGGTGCATATAAGGTGCGCAGTGCACTCGGAAGAGCATGCGGCACACACAGTCCAACAGCTCAAAAACAAGGCAAAACCGTTTCGAATCTTTGTGAAGCCCATCAAATCAAGAGGTAGGCTTTATGAAACCTCTTGTACATCAATTTTGTCAATGATATGGTGTTTATAAGATGTTTAAATGGTAGCCAAAAGCACAAGACCATCCATGGAAAAGATCACCAATAAAAATGATAAATGGGGTTGCAAAATTGTGATGATGCCACCAAGGTTCTGCTCCCATCCCCTTGTCCCCTCACCCCTCATCATTCTCACCTCCCCTCCATCATGTTTCCTAAGAAAATCATCCTAAATTCGCCACTAAAACCCCCTCCCTTGTTTCTCAAAGCAAGTTGGGCGACTTTTACAGTGCGCGGCGCACACACAAGGTGGCGCGGCACACTCAGGGTGCGCGGCGCACTCAGAGCCCGGCCACATTGCAAAATTTCCACTGGTGCAGTGCATACCCGGCGCGGGGCGCACATACTTAGAAGCCCAAAATGCACTAAAATGCCAAAAAAATTTATGAATGACCCTAAAGGTGGGAGAGGTAGCCCAACTACCTTCATCATTGGCGTTTAAACTTGAAGGGGAATGCTATTATGATGACCATGAAATCAAATGCAAAATTTTTAAAAGTAAAACAAAGATGATATAAAGAAGGTCAAGAAAGCTAGGGTTTTGCTACAGTAACTTTATTGCTAAATCATGCTCCTACCCTACCTCTATCAGCTAATCTCCTTGTAGCAGTTTCTCCTAATAATCACCCTAGCTCCACTGTAATCATATCCATTTGTCCCCTCTATTCCTATGGCTCAAAACATCCAAACCATACCCCATCAACACCATACTCAAACACTCCCAAATCCGTGATAAATTTCTCCTTTTAAACCCCTGTTCCTCTTTTCATCATTCCCCTCCTAAACTCCCTTGTTTTATTGTCCCCTTGGTGAGAGGTTTGCAGAGCATCTATTAGTTCAGTGGTTTCAGAGTGCAGCAAAGAAATTGAGGGTAAAAACAACAGTAATGGCCTTGGAAACTGCATCAAATTATGAGGGGGAAACCCACAGTGATACAGCTTCAGGAGAACAGGCTCCCCGGAGACCTAGGAGTGGCAAACATGTCAGGGATGAACCAAAAACCCTCACAGAGTTACAGGCATGCCCTCTCACTATGTCTTGTTTCCAGTACTCGGCATGTTTCGAATTTTGTGAGAGGGTGGCAAATGTCACGATTCATCATGAGTTGGTTCGCCTCTTTGCACTTCACCTACAGGGAGGACACTCTATCTTGGGAGGAGTCACTTTCACATTGACACTCGAAACCATATCAGTGGCAATAAGCATACCAAATGTTGGAGAAGAGTGGCACAAGAAGATGAAGGTGGAGAGGGAACTTTATGAGCCTTATATAAAAGCGAGTTGTTTGAGTTAGCTCACGAGAGTTTTCCCATTCAAATTTCTGAGAGATGATTATGCTCCGCTCATGAGATTGATCATGAAATAGTTTAGTTGTGAGGGGAGGTTTTCTCACCTTTACGCCTATCACCAGGGTGCGTATGATGAACCTCCCATTCTTCATTTGTGGGAACATATAAAGGATGAGAAAATTCATGCACCGCAAAACCCCTCGGCATCAGCTCAACAACGTATATCACTTTGCTCTTATCCAGATTTTGGTGGTCCATCAGTTGAGATTGCAGGGAATTGCTTGGGAGGACTTCATCTCCCGTGAATTCTTCAGCACTCCATAGGTAGTATCAAAGGAAAAACATGAGATAGGGGGTACTTCTCATCAGCATGAGCGCCATGAGACCATTTTGGTGCCATTTTCCATCACATATCAGAGAGGCTATCCGAAAGGCACTAGGCCTTTGTTTGCAGCAGCAAAGCAAGTGTTATCTCCACCTGGGGTGGAAGGGGCCTCGCTTCCGGCATCGACGACATAGGAACAGGATAGAGGTAAGGAGCTAATGCATGAGGAGGGGCCTTCGGGTGAGCCATAAGGTGCTCAAGGGACCGGTGTCATCCTCATTACGGATGAAGATACAGAGGCAGAAAATGCCAAACTTAGGATGATTATTCAGGAGCAGGACACAGAAATCAAAGACTTGATACTCAATTTCGAGAGGTCTAGATGGGTCATCAACTATCTATAGCAGAGGAGCAAACAGCTGGAATATCAGCATGTGATCATGGAGCTATAGAACATCCGTGAGGGTCGCCTAACTATCGAGCACAGGAGGATTGAATTCACTTCATTAGAGAAACACGTTATGGATGATCACGAGTCTGTTCTTGAGAGAGTCAACATGCACCTGGACAAAATTTTGAACAAGGCCGACAAAGACAACACACTGCTGAGACACATGGCTCATCATTACAGGGCACGAAACTTGAGATTTAGAGACCGAATAAGGAGTTTGAAAGCAAAACTGAGGAAAGCCACAAAAAGGGAAAAAATAGCAAAAGAGAAAGCTAGGCTTAGGATCTTGGCTGAGGCCTCCTTGACTCACCAAAGCACCCCATAGAGAACTTCCAGCCAAAATCTCAAAAAATTTAGGCATATTTTGGTCACAGGGAAATTTTTTGGGCAAAAAACAGGGATTTTCTCCCTGTGCTAAAATTATAGCTCTCCAATCGAGAAAAGGTTTACATTTTTGGATTCACCATCGAAAAATACATCTACTGGTGCTCGGGCTAGAAATTTTGATAAGTGTTGGGTCTCCTAAAGTTCAAAAAACTCTCAAAAATGGCCTTTCTGCCACTTTTTGGACACACAGAAAGCAGTCTTGGGAGAATTAAGATTTGGAGGGGCAAATGAGCTTCAAATCCAAAAATTCTAGTGGGGTTAGAAAGTAGACAAGCCAAGATTTCCTATAATCCCACTTGGGCACATTTTTCACACCTAGAAGTTCCCCAAAATAGGCCCCAAAGTAGCGTGACGCACAGAGAAATTGGCACCGCGCATAGAGGAAAAATTGCCAATTTGCTTCCGTTTCGCGAAATTTTGGTTCGCGACTTCTCCAAGTGGGCCCGCTCATCTACACTTCGGTTTTTGGCACCAAAGGCGGAATTTAATTTTTTTTTTCTCTATATTGGCTTCTATCCAAGTGGCGAAGGAAGGCAAATAGTCACCCCAAAGCCAAATGTCATATTTGCAGCGTTGCACCTGTAGCTGATGGTTGGCTCTCCATCTCCATTTCAAAATGATTTGAGTAACTTCCCAACCCCTAGGAATTCTATCTCTTCCTCACACATTCTATATATTGTATGCAAGTTATTTGCAAAGGTTTGGTTGGCTTGTAACTTTTGGGAGACTGTGGGAAAGAAAATTTGTTTCTGCATTGTATATTTTTACAGTGACTTAATGAAAGGCAGCGGCTCTGTTTCATGAGATTCTTGTGGTTGTGAGTATAGAAAGTGTTTCTCTTACATTTCATATGTATCTTGTTATGTTTTTTATTCCATTTCTCATTCATTTCTCGTGAAATTTTTTGAGTTAGATGAGGTAGAATTCAATTCTATTGCTCTACCTGTGGGAAAATTTCATATACAGTATTCATTTTTTTGTTTGAAAAGGATTCATGTCACCCATGCCCTTTTCAGCTTCTTAATCATTCTCTCCATTTCTTTGTTATGTTCCATAGTTTCATTTCATATACATCTCTCGTGAATTTTTTTGAGTGAGATCAAGTAGAATTCAATTCTATTGCTCTACCTGTGGGAAAATTTCATATACATTGTTCATTCTTCTGTTTGAAAATGATTCATGTCGTCCATGCCCTTTTCAACTTCTTAATCAATCTTTCCATCCCGCCACATTTTAAAACTAAATTACTATTCTTTTAGCCTACCTTTCCTCACGAAATAATGTGTGCCTTCATTTTAGGTTCTCTGTTCATTGAGGTCCAGTGGTCCCATAGCATCCCAGAAATACAGTCATTCATAAAAATCACTCCTTGTTTTCATTTCCACTTACTAGCTTAAGACAAATAGTTCATTGTAAGTCATCTGAGTCCTTCGCATTCATCTATTCACTTAGTGTGACCCAGAGAGAGCCCTCTCCTGTTCTTGTAGGGCTAGCTACGAGACTGAGCTTGGTTTGTGGTTACCCTGAATTTTGCCTTCCTTCAGCCTGAGGGGATTTAGGTGCTAACACTACGAACCCATTACATAATGTTAAGAGGGTATATTTATTTTTCACCTCTTTCCATAAGTTGTCTCATGTTATTATGAGCAAGCTGAGTTTTTCTCCAAGAGTCGTTACAAATATTTTCAAATCATTCATGCCCGAGCCTCCCCATTTTTTGGGATTTCCACTTCTTTCCCATTTCACCAAGGCAAATGTCCTTCTAACATGCTTCCCTATCCATAAGAATCTGCAACATATTTATTGTATTATGTTGGTGATGCCTTTTGGTATTGAGGCCATAGCCATCCACATATAGCCTTGGTGATGCCTTTTGGTATCGAGGCCAGAGCCAACCACATATAGCCTCTAGTACTAATCTACCTGCTCTATATAGCCATCTCTCATGCCAAATGCTGATGCATCCTTCAATTTTTTCAATGAGCCAATACCAATCTGCTGTACGATAATCATTTCATTTGAGTATGAAGCCGACATACTTGAGGCTGACTTCAATGTCTAGTTGAGTGAATTGAAATTGTTGTAGAGCATATCTTTTTCATTTAGTGAACATCATATAGGCATAATGGTAGATATATTGTAATTGGGCATCATTCTTGTAGCTTTACAAAGGAGGGACATAATATTCTTGAAACAAATAGTGTCATGAATGGCTCCATCTAATAATATTAGTACATCATCGCCAAATAAAATATGAGTAAGATAGTATACATCTATCGTTTTGACCCCACATAATGACCTGTATGCTCGGGAATTAAATATGATCCTACTTAATCCTTCCATGATGAGGAAAAATAAGAGGGGAGATAATGGACACCCTTGTGTGAGACCGTGCTCAATGTGGGAAGCCAAGGTGGGTAAGGGTAAGTTGAAGTTACGTCTAGCATGCTCTTTCAAAAGATTTAGAAAGGTCGACGTTGAGAATGATGCTTTTACTGTTCTTGAGCTTAATGAAGTGTAGACCTTCTTATGTAGTACCAATGGCTTCATTGATCTGTCTACGATTGAGGAATGCAAACCTCTCCTTGGGAATCTCCTTTGATATGATGGGCTTGATGCAAATAGCAATGATTTTGGATATGATTTTGTATATGCAATTGCATAAGGATATAGTTCGATAGTCATCAAGTTTTTGGGGGTTATCAACCTTGGGGATGAGTACTATAAATGTAGAATTAAACCCCTTGTCTTTTTTGAACCACTTTACTACAACGTCAATCTCCCGTAGGGTGACCAATTTTTTCAAGTTCTCCACATCCTCCTCACTCAAGAATCGAGGCACTGTAGAACTTCTTCTATGGTAGCTTCTCGTGGGGTTCTAAACATTTGGGAGAAATGTCTAGTACCCATATCCACAAGCTCACTTCATTCCATTTTGATCCCTTAAACTCTGAATCATATTGATTAATTTCCTCCCACTCACACATTGCTAGAAGAATTTAGTATTTTCATCCTGAGCGTGTAGCCAAATGGCTCTGCTCTTTAATTTCCAAGTCTACTCTTTCTGTCTCAAGAGTTTAATGTTTTCTTCTTCCAATCTCATAAGTTGATTCTTCCTTTCAATATTTATATCCCCTCAATTGTTTGCGCCCTCCATCTCATCAATTCCAGCTTCAATTTTTAGTAGAGTAGTATCACCTCTTATCTTTTTTCCTTTTTCCCATATTATGGTGATGTGCTAGATTCGAGACAATTTGCTAGATATGACTGTAGTCAATGAAGAGTTGATATCTTGGCTATAGTGGATGCAAGATTCCTTTACAATATTATGCAATTCAACTTCCTCAAGAGAGGCAGAGTTGAATTTAAAAGGACTGTTTGGCTTACAATTGGAGTTAATGACTTACCAAAAAAATGGGAAATGATCGAAAATACCCCTACCCCTAGTCCCACCCATTGTCTAATTTTGTCCAAAGGATCCACTAGTGGTGCTTTGATGATGAAACAATCCAATCTTCTCGTGAGTGCGTCCTTGCCAATTCTCCTATTGCATCAAGTAGGCTAGATTTTGGTTGTGTCTATATTCAAGAGACTACGAGAATCCAATAGGTGCTCAAAATATTAAGTGAGGGGATCAGTTTGTGCTGGTGAGCCCCATGATTCAGCATGTCCCAATGAGAAGTTCAGATCTCTAACAATGATGATATTTTCCTTATCCATAAATGATGAAGTCATCATTTTATCCTTGGAGCCCACAAGATTTTGCGAGGATCCATATATATTTATCAAGGAGAGTAGGGTGTCTAGATTAATAGATCTGATGTGTGCACCCAATACACCTTCACAACCCCAAATATTTTCAATCTTAATAGTTCTATTGTTGAAACCAAAGGGGCATCCCGCTATCGACCTCTAACATCAAGGGTATTGAAGGTCCAACCAGGTAAAATGAATGTCAGTAAAGAGTTGATGGAAACTCCCTCACCCAATGTCTCTTGTAGGAATAATACATTGATCCTTTCAAATTTAAAAAGTCTCCTAAGTACTAATTTTTTGTCTCTGCTCACCAAATCCTTGCAATTGTAACATGGGCACTTCATGGGGTAAGCAATTCATGGTTGCCCTTTGCTCTAAGAACCAAGTCAATCGATGTTTGTATGCTCATTCCCACCTCAATCCCTTCCCGCTTGATGACCTTAGATATATAGGATTTCCTACCCTTGCAATTTTCTGAGATTTTGGGGGAGGGTGGTCACTAAGGCCAAATGTATGATGTGGCTTGGGGTGGGAAAGGGATCAAAGATTATATCTATGATGGTAGTTATTGCATGGCTATTCATCCCATTCAGTATGTAATGAGAGTTGACCCTCAATTGTGGTAAGATCAGTGGCCATATTTGTCTCATGGACCTTAGCAACAAGAAATGTGATGGGACTCAAATTGCATGCAAATAAAGCCAAACCCTATGCAACAACTAATAAATGGGCATATTCAGAATTTAAAACATGACAAGATATGGGAGGAGAGGATATGAGACTACCGAGATTTTGACTAGTGCCCATTATCATCTGGTTGTTGAGGAGTCTTCAGATTCTCTCTCCCCTCCCTCGGGGTTAGTTGATGCATTTTGTGTAGGAGTCAATCCAATATCCAATTTTGTCTACGTGCCCATTATCATGTGTCTTTTAGGGCACTTGATGAGAATAGTTGTGATCAACTGGTAGTCTTTATACAAGTAACAGACTTCTACACAGGAATGGTACACCCTCCTAATTTAGGATCTACCATGTGATGAGCTCCCTATATTGCAAGTGGAGACTTTCTACTAGCCCTTCTCTCATATTGAGATGTACCAAAATTCTAGCAATGCAATGTTGTCAGACTCAATGTATGATCTATCATGGTCTAGGTATATCCCAATATCTTCCCCAATGCACCTCAATACATTCCCAGACCATAATTGTTGAGGTAGTCCTTGTAAACGAATCCTATGTTCTCTATGCAAATTGTTGAGGTAGTCCTTGTAAACCAACCCTAAGTTCTCTATGCAAAATGTGGCTTCTTGGTGACCAAGTAAACTCCCAACTTCCATGCATGTTTCTCAAGAACCACATGTTTGATGCACATGTTGTTCATATTCCCAATGTTGCAACTCAAAAGGAGAAGTTATTTTGAGTAATGGTTTAGGCCGCTACTCATGTAAATTGTAGAAGTGGTTGCTCTGGTCGGTTGTAAAAGCCCTAGGTCATCCAGGTTGGCCACACCATCCTCCATATCAATTGTATATGAAATTGGAAGTGGTTGCTCGGGTAGGTTGTAGAAGCCCTGGGTAGGTTGTAGAAGCCCTAGGTCATCGAGGTTGGCCACACCATCCTCCATATCAGATATAAATGCCCCAACGTGGACATAGAGTTTGTAGGGTTCTCAAGTGTTTGCGTTGTTGGACCTTGAGGTGGATCAACCCTTTAAATTGGTGTTGTATCCATCAAGTCTCATGAATAGTCAGCCAGCTCTTTCTCCAAGCAAACACATTTGTTTATGGTTGTTCTCATGAAAATGCTTAGAAAATGTGGATGC
This sequence comes from Pinus taeda, assembly GCA_000404065.3. Taxonomy (NCBI): domain Eukaryota; kingdom Viridiplantae; phylum Streptophyta; class Pinopsida; order Pinales; family Pinaceae; genus Pinus; species Pinus taeda. Next base: position 13,633 of record APFE031713925.1, read on the forward strand.
CTTCTTCCCACAAAAAATTGTGGCCAAATATTCTAGAAAGTACTCTTGGGGTAAGTTATCCTTTCACAACTTGTTGCCATGCCACTCAACTGTTCCAATATTGCTAGCTCCATCCAAGTGTGTATGGTGACCAAAGTTCCAAGGTATGCTGTAGTGGCCACTTTTGTCTAATTTCAGGTAGTCCCTAGGTTTAGGCTGTGATTCTAGGGTTTTCCTGAGCAAGAGAGCCAT
>APFE031713928.1:0-20756 GCA_000404065.3 Pinus taeda
GGGGGCTCCGTCCCCCCTCTAACCCCCCGGTTCACTACGTAGGTTAGTCATGGAAAGAATATAACACAACCCAACACATCATTGTTTAAATAATTAAATAACTTATTGAATGTAAAGAACAAGTAGGAGATGATTGCAGTAGAATTTCTGATGTGTAGATTAAGAAACTCTTACATTTTCTTCTTGGTATTTCCTTTTATGTTTTGAGAGTATTTAGAATTGGTTGGGAAAGAGGAAAGTTAGTGAAGCTTAGGGAGAAATGAATGAAATCCAATAGGTGAGGTAAGACCTGGATGAAGCACAATGCATGTATAAGGGAAGCTAAAGGTATGAGTATGACAGTTGGTTGAGCTGGTTGGGTCCATTGGTGTAAATGGATGATGGCAGGACAATCATGATAAAGCTAACATAAAGGTAAGGTGAATGGAATTGAGGCGTCATATGCCTTGGCTATGTTGGGAACTGTTATTCTCAATGTTGTGCATGTGTTGCATGCATAAAGGGAGTTCTCTTAAGCTTGAACTTATGATATCTAGTAATTATGTTGTGATCATGATTATGTTGATGTTTATATATGAATACACATATGTATGTATGCATGTATGTATGTATGTAATTCATGTCTAATAGGGTCATCATGGATCATGCTTGTTTTTATGCTAATGTTTATATGTTTATATGTGTATGTATGCATATCATTGTCCGGCAAGATCATGATTGTTTATGCTAATGTTTATATATATATATATATATCACTATTTTACAGGGTTGTCACAGATCATTCTTGTGGAGGAATGATTGTTTACATAGGTGAATGACATGAAGAGGTTCGTGGTTTATGAGGAATCAAGTGGGAGAGTAGCCTTGAAAAAGCTACGAGGTTAGTATCATGTGATTATGAGTTGATATTATGTGATTATATTATGTCTATTTTATGGACAGGCTATACCAACGAAATGAAAGCAATGTGGTCTGTGACATGCTGGGACAAGCATGGATAAGACATTGGAAGTAAGGTTGCTTGGTAGAGACAGTGTGGTTTTGGATGTGTGGTGCTAGTGTTGTTCATATGTTGTACATGTTACATCTATGATGTTGTGCACATGTGGTGTTGTGTATATATAGTTTGTGTACATATTGTTTACGCAATGATTATGTACAAGGTGGTATAGATAATGGTTATGTGAATGTTGCATATGCTGTTCTGGGTATAGATGGTGCTATGTACATGTTTGATATGTAGTGCTATGTACATATGGTGTTTTTTGCATGTTGTACATATGGTGCTATGTACATATAGTGTTGTGTGCATGATTGTAGAAGTGGTGCCGTGAGCATGTGCTGTCATGCACATGTTGTACATGTGGTGCTATGTGCATGTGGTGTTGTGTACATGTCATGCATGTGATGCTATGTAAATGTGGTGTCGTGTACATGTTGCGCATTTGGTACTGTGTACATGTGGTACTGTGTACATGTTGCATAGGTGGTACGATGTACATGTGGCATTATGTACACGTTGTGCAGGTGATGTCATGTACATGTGATGTTGTGCACATGTTGTGCAAGTGGTGCTTTGTATAGGTGGCACTGTGTACATGTTGTACATATAGTACTAGTGTACATGTGGTATTGTGTGTGTGTCATGTTATCACTCAGGTTGTTCCCTGCTTCCTGTAGGGAATAGGGCCGAGGTAACCACTAACCAATCTTTTAGCCACAGATCCTAGCCTACCTGCACCCAGAGAGGGCTCTCTCTTTGTAATTTAGCTTTGTTTTGGAGTATTTTAGGCTAGTTATGAAGCACAAGAACTTTGTTTTGAGTTTGGGTGGTGAGATTCAATAGGACAGAGAGGCAAAACTGAAGAGTTCAGTCCATTGGGCATGATGGAGTCAATGAGGATGAACTGCTGGATATGGTTTCTTTGACAGAAAGAGGTACTACAAAGCAGGGTAATCAACCATGGAACAATCTGTAAGCTGGAATCAGATGGAATGAAATCTGGGGGTGAAGGGCAATTAAGAATCCTTCATCATGCAGACAGAGGGAAAGTGAATGATTATGACCAAGAAGCATTTAAGAATTTCTTAGCATGTAATCAATGTGTAAGAGCCAGGGGAAACAAGAGCAATTAAGAATTCACTGTTTATGCTAATTTTGAAGAAAACATAAAAAATAATAGAGACTGAACACAGAGTGCAGTGAAGCAAATTCTAGGCTATTCTTTTTCTCTATTATTAAGATCATGAAACATATATGATATAGTAAACACAGAAACTGAAAACACAAGTAAGAAAGACTTATTGATCCATGAAATGATTCAAGAATTCTGTAACATAGTCCTCTGCCATCAATCCCATATCCAGAGAGTTCAACAACAACACATTCCAGTAGCCTTTTATTCTAAAGTTCAATATTACAACAGAGTCTAAGGAAATATACACATACCCAACCCCTTCAAAATTGTAAGGAAGGGGGTATTTATACAACAAAATATGTACAACCGGTATCTCATAAAAGCTTTGAGATAATATCTAAGTTTAACTTGAAGTAATTTACAAGCAAAGTGGAAACATCTAACTGATGCTGTGCTGGAAGCTGGCTCTTAGGGTTTGGCTCACAGGTGTCTTTCTGCAATAACTATGCGCATCTAATAGGCTTTATTGCACTTTAAATCTGATCTGATTTTCTTAGCTGGCTTTGATATTCATTAATTCTAACTTGATCCGCCTTTATTTCTTCACTGATACTATTTAAAGCTTGATCTGATACTCTTTGACTTATTGTGTACCCTTTTTCCTTTATTCATATCTGTTAGGTGTTTAGCCCAAAATATCTTTGTATATGTCGGTTTCTCTCTTCTGGAAGCTTTGGAAATCCCTCTGTTTGCTTTAAACTACGTTCAACAAGGGAGAAAACTGCAAAATAGTGGGTAAGCAGAGTCTGCAAGCTCGTTGCTGGAGCCTTTCTCAGCCTAGAGTGCATGGAGGCGCCTAAAAAACATAATAAAAAGACCTTTTCATCTTGTTATTGACAAAAAGAAGTTTTGGCGGCAATTTTCGATTTGATCGGAAGCGATCACCGTTGGATGAAATGGATGGATGAGGGCCATTGGATCACATAAGGGCGGATCAGACGGCTGAGGATAGATCGCAATATTGCGCCGGCGGAAGACAAGGGGTTTTGGAGTCTTTATATGTATGTGATTTGCGATTTGCGATCAGATCGCATCGTGGAATCGCATAGCGGAAGGTAAGGGGCAAAGGTTTGAATGCATGCGATAATGCGATACTTGATATGCGATATGCAATCGCGAAATCGCATCACAGAAATTTAAAGGAAAAATGGAGGCGGCGGGGTGAAAGTGCGATTCACGATTTGCGATTGTGATATGATATCTGCGATATGCGATGTGTGATTGTGATATGATATCTGCGATATGTGATGTGCGATATGCGATCAGATCGCATCGCGGGATCGCATAGCGGAAGTCAAGGGTGAAGTTTTATATATATGTGATGATGCACTTTGCGATTTGCGATTGCGGAATCGCATCGCAGAAGGTCAAGTAGGCACGGCTTCTTGGTTTTGAGAGCTCGGGGTTTGGTTATTAATCAACCAGATGTTGATTAATTCCTTTGGGCACGGGGAGGGGGTTCTTAATAAGTTTCAAATAAACTTATTAATTCCCAAAGAACATACTTATGGTTATATTTCAACCAGGGCAGGGATACATATTTATATGGGGCTTTTCCTTATATTTTTAATATGGGGAGGAAAATAAAGTGGGATTTATATAATAAAGTTAGAAGTTAGTATGGATTTTGACTAAAAGTGCCAAGTTTAATGTAAGGAAACTTATGCTTTAAAGGGGAATAAGAACTTATACAAGAAATATGGCCAGCCCCTAAGTAAAACCGATTCTTACTTAGGCAAATGTTATGAAATGAGATGAGCGATTCAGTGATATTAAGCAGATCTTAATATCTCCGGGGGAAATTAGTAAATGATTTGGGGAAGGTTGAAGGGGAGTTAGTCATGCCTCGCTTGCACTGCTTCAAGGGAATTTTCTTTGCACTTTTGATCGAAGTAAATTTAACACTTTGAAAGACAAAATTTATCACAAGTCTCATTCTGCAACATCAAACTGCCTACCCAGCCTATTACACCTAGCATTTTTTCTTCTTTTTGATTGGGTGTGTTTGAACTAGCAAACCCTTACTCTCTTCTTTTCTTTTAGCTGAACTTTTAGTTGAGGGACTCAGATTTAGCTGTTGAGCACCCTTGTTTCTCTACCTATCTAATTACCTGCCAAGATTGAACAGTTTGGATAGGCTTTATTCTCTATTCTAAGACAAGAAATTTAAACCTAGAGAAGCCAAGATTAAGCTGTTTGGCCTTCCCTCAACCGTGACAAAAATCACTGTTTGTACACAATGAATTTTTAAAAAAATGGAATAGTAGTGGCATTTGGGCTAGCACACTTTCCTAGCCCTTTGGTTGGGGTCCATTTCTTTCATTTTTCTCTTGGCCATTTCCTTCTTTTTTCCCTTTGATTTTTCTTTTAGGGCATACCCTCTTTTCACTTTTTTTTTAAATTTTTTTTTTTTTTAATTTTCTTGGAAATATGGAACCTTTGCAGCATGGAAAGGATGACATATTTGGCATTTTAACAGTTAATCATGAAATATGACACCTATTGTTATAGGAACCTAATAGTGGCTCCACTTGGGGATGGCTTTTCAGATGAAAAGCCAAGAACAACAGGTCAGATAGCCTTACATTCAAATCTTGCTACAATTTGAAAATTCTCTTTGCTGTAAAATAAACCAAACTGTATCTCTGTAACACATGTGCTTTTCATAAGCTGATTGAAAAAATTGCGGCTCTATCTCTACTGATTTGTTTGAATGTTTGTCATCAATTTGCAGCCCCCCGAGTTTTCTTCTTCTCTTCTTCTGATAAACTCAAAAATCTAATACCAAAAGGTAACACAATCCCTTGCCCTTTCTCAAAATTTGTTGCATATTTATGCTAAATAATTGTTGTAATAAATTGCAAGAAATAAACACTGTTATGTACAAAATATAGTCCTAACATCTTAACCAATTGGGTCAAAATAATGCTTGAGCATCCACCCATTGACTGGTCCTTCCTCAGTATCTGTGCCATATAAACCCTTCAAAAAGTAGGTGTTGTTACCTTGTACAACATGAATAACAAATGGTCCCTTCCAAAGAAAATCAAATTTCCCATGTTTCCCTTTATCTTCCCTCCTGGAGTCCCATTTCAGCACTTTGTTTCCTATGAAGAAATCTTCAGCTTTTGTTCTTTTATCAAAAAATATTCTTGATTTTATCTTGTAGTACCTGAGTTTTGTGATATACTTCTTCTCTTGTTTGCTGTAAGTGAATAGTTTAATTGATCCTTCTCTGAATATCATTAGGTTCTGCTTGTATTTCTTGCAGTAATTTGATTACCGGGATTCCCAAAGAGGAGGGGAAAGCAGCCTCTAGACCATATACCAATTCATATGGACTTGTTCCAATGGACCTTTTTGTGGTCAATTTGTCTGCCCATAATGCATTCACAAGTTTTTTGTGTCAATTCTTTTTATTCTCTTCCAGGACCTTTTTGATGATGTTGATAAGGCTTTTATTGGAGGATTCAACAAGAGCATTACCTTGAGGGTAATAGGCTGTGGAGTGACCTAAGGTAATATGGTATTTGTGGCAAAAACTAATCATTCTCTTCGATTTGAAAGCAACAACATTGTCTGTTACTATCTTTTCCGGACAACCAAATCTAGATAGGATATTGGTATCTAGGAATTGGATGATGATTGAGTCATTGGCTTGCCTACAAGGGATGGCCTCTATCCATTTGGTAAAGTAATCCGTGGCTGTCAAAATCCATCTATGCTGGCCAGAAGAGGGAGGGTGAATTTCTCCAATGAAATCTAAACCCCATTGTTGAAATGGCATTTTAGTTGAAACTGGTTTGAGGGGTAGGGGTAGAAGCTTTCTCTTGCCTTCAAATATTTGGCATTTATGGCAAGAGGTAACAAACTTTCTAACATCAGCAAAGAGGGTGGGCCAATAAAATCCTGCACTTAGGATCTTATCAGCAGTTGATTTCCAATACAAAGGTCCACCATAGTTTCCTGCATGAAATTCCTTGAGGACTTTGTCAGTTTCATCCAATGTTAGGCAATTAAGCAAAATACCTTCATGATTTTTCCAAAACAACACATTATCTATGATACAAAACTTTGAAGCTTTCATTTTCAAAAATCTCTTTTTAGTTCTGGATAACCCTGGAGGAGCTTGCAAGTTTAACAATACAAAATATATATCAGCATACCAAGGGATTGTAAAAAGGCTTGATTGATCTGTGGAGTCGCCATCTCCTGTTCGTTATCCAGTTCATTGATGTCAAGGGCTTGAAAGTTGGTTTCAGTCATTAATTTGGCTAACCCTTGTCCTTTTATGAGTTTTGTTGGCTTGATTTCAATGTCATACTCTAGAATGTTGGCTATCCATTTGCCCCTTTTGCCTTCAATTCCCTCTTGAGTAAGAATATCTTTAACCACTGCATTCGAAACATAGGCAATTATATGAGAGTACAGGATATAAATTCTGAAATCCTTGATGGATTTTACAAGGGCATAAGCTTGTTTTTCCATGATTTGATACTTCAAAGGGGAATCTCTAAGTTCTTTGTTGAAAAATGCAATGGGTTTCTCACATCCTTGGTCATCTTTTTGCAATAGGATAGCAACAATAGTATGCTGAGAAGCAAAGGAAAAGATCATGAAATCTCTATCAAATTTGGGGCTTGTGAGGACTGGTGTTTTTGTTAGGGCTATTTTGATGTCCTCAAAGGCTTGCTTGGCTTCCATTGTCCATTTGACTTTAGAATCTTTCTTCAGCATATTGTTCAACAGTCTTATCAACTCAGCCAAATTGGGAATGAACCTTCTTAGGAAATTGATCTTCCCTAAAAAATCTTGCAGTTCTTTGATGTTTCTTGGGTGAGGGATTTGAAGGATGGCCTGTATTCTGTCCGGGTTGATCCTAATGCCATCTTTTGAAATTATGTGACCTAGGAGTTTGCCTTCTTCTAGGACAAACATTGATTTCTTTGGGTTCAATGATATGCCTATTTTCTGCAAATTAGGAACACTTGTCTGAGATGCTTTAAATGTTCTTGGTTTGATTTTGAGAAAGCAGTGAGATCATCAAGATATAAGACTAAGAAATCATGAATCTCTTTGGCAAAGGCTATGTCCATTTCTCTTTGAAAAGTGGCCCCCGCATTTTTGAGTCCAAAAGGCATTTTGACATATTTGAAGGTTCCCCAAGGTGTTGTAAAGGCAGTTTTGTCTTGGTCATCTGGGTGGACTAGAATCTGATTAAATCCTGAGAAGCCATCTAATAATGAGATCCTAGAAGCCCCCACTACCCTTTGTAGGATATGATCCATTTTTGGTAAGGGGTAGTGGTCTTTGAGAGAGACTTTGTTCAAATTTCTCAAGTTAACACAAAGTCTTATCTCTCCAGTTTTCTTTGTAGTGGGTACTAGATTTGAAATCCATTCAGAAAACCTAATGGGTGCGATTATTCCAGCTTGATACATTCTTATGACTTCTTTTTCAATAAGGGGAAGGAGGAATGGATTAAGCCTCCTCAACTTTTGTTTAAACGGTTTATGGTTTTCTTTCAAGGGTATTGTATGTTGGATAACAGATGTGTCATAGGACTTGAGGTCTTCATAACTCCAGGCAAAAACATCCTGGAACTCTTTAAACAACTCAATGTATTTTAACTTCTGATCAGCAGGCAAAGCTTTGGAGAGTTTTAGCATTTTGGGATTTTCTGTAGTTCCAATATTGCAGTCCTCAATTTCTGCATTGAGGGGTTGCATCTTTGGCTTTCTTGGGATGTCATTTGAGTCAAAAATATCTTCTAAGAGAGTTAAGCCCGTGGGCAGGAAATTATCCTTTAGTTCGATTACTTCAGATTCTTCCTCAATTATTTCATCAAAATTTGTTTGTTTCAGCTCTTGTAAATTCGTATAGTCAAAGGTTGTTGGATGCAAAATCAGATTTGTTGTTTGAGCTGATATGCTTTGCTCACTTTGGTCTATTTGTTGTTGATCCTCAATGGTGCTTGTGTCAATGTTTATACTTGAGAATTCTTCTTTCAAAGTCAGGAAATTATTTATTTGTGTATCATTTTCAAACACCTGCCAATTTTTTACATCATCTGGGACAACAGGTCTGTGTTTGATTTCAGCAGTGAAGTGTTGGTTGGGCTCAAATGGAAGCTTGCAAGTGCTGGCAAAAGTTGCCAAACTATGTGCATGTAAATTATGGCTTCTTGAAATTTTAGTGAGCTGAAATTCTAAGAAGCTATTAAGTAATTCAGTTGCTGCTCCTCTATAAGACCTCAGCCTGAGATCATTTGTAACAAAATTTCCCTTCATCTGCTGTATAATCAAATCTAATCCCCTAGGATTGAAATTCTAACTGCCCCTAGATCTTTAATCAGTTTGAGACCTTGTAAAAGGGCTTCATATTCGGCCATATTGTTTGTACATATGAAATTTAGCCTATATGCGTGTCCTTGAGCATGGTCATTTTTCATGTTGTGTATCCAAACCCCTTCCCCTGCTCCTAATTTGTTCACTGACCCATCAAACTCTAAGTACCTTAAGATTTCTTGGTTATGACTATCCTTAATAGTTTTGGAAGCTTGTTCAGTGGGTAGGTTTGGCTTTTGTAACTCATATGATATGTCATTTTGCTTTGTTGTATCAATGACATCAAGACTTTTTGATCTTGGGCACTAGATTGTTCATTCATGCTTTCTGTTTGTGCTGTCATTAGGAGTTTGACATCAGTTTTGGGGCAAATGTCAGCATTTTATAAAATGAATGAATCCATGTCGGAATGTATAGAATAAATGGGGAAGTTTTGGGGGTTTTCTTGACTGCTAACCACATATTTCATCAATGTTTCTCGGTACAATCTCTTTGGCTGTCCAAAGACTGAAATAGTGGCATAGGACATGTCCAGTTGCAAGGATCCTTGGAGTTTTGCAACCCAAGATCTGGACAAAAGCATACCATACTTAGGTGGGATATCAGCTACCACCACATCCATCAAGATAGTCTTAGCTGGATATTGGACTAAAGGTACACAAAGGTCTCCCTTGTTGAACACAGTTTAAAGCAAACAGAGGGATTTCCAAAGCTTCCAGTAGAGAGAAACTGACCTATACAAAGATATTTTGGGCTAAACACCTGACAGATATGAATAAAGAAAACAGGGTACACAACAAGTCAAAGAGTATCATATCAAGCTTTAAAGAGTATCAATGGAGAAATAAAGGCGGATCAAGTCAGAATTAATGAATATTAGAGTCGGCTAAGAAAAGCAGATCAGAGTTAAAGTGCAATAAAACCTATCAGATGCACACAATTATTGCAGAAAGACACCTGTGAGCCGAACCCTAAGAGCCAGCTTCCAGCACAGCATCAGTTAGTTGTTTCCACTTTGCTTGTAAATTACTTCAGGTTAAACTTAGATATTATCTCAAAGCTTTTATGAGATACCGGTTGTACATATTTTGTTGTATAAATACCCCCTTCCTTACAATTTTGAAGGGGTTGGGTATGTGTAGATTTCCTTCGACTCTGTTATAATATTGAACTTTGGAATAAAAGGCTACTGGAATGCGTTGTTGTTGAACTCTATGGATATGGGATTGATGGCAGAGGACTATGTTACATAATTCTTGAATCATTTCGTGGATCAATAAGTCTTTCTTACTTGTGTTTTCAGTTTCTGTGTTTACTATATCATATATGTTTCATGATCTTAATAATAGAGAAAAAGAATAGCCCAAAATTTGCTTGACTGCACTCTGTGTTCAATCTCTATTATTTTTTATGTTTTCTTCAGAATTAGCATAAACAGTGAATTCTTAATTTCTCCTGTTTCCCCTGGTTCTTACACATTGATTACATGCTAAGAAATTCTTAAATGCTTCTTGGTCATAATCATTCACTTTCCCTCTGTCTGCATGATGAAGGATTCTTAATTGCCCTTCACCCCCACATTTCATTCCATCTGATTCCAGCTTACAGATTGTTCCATGGTTGATTACCCTGCTCTGTAGTACCTCTTTCTGTCAAAGAAGCCATATCCAGTAGTTCATCCTCATTGACTCCATCATGCCCAATGGACTGAACTCTTCAGTTTTGCCTCTCTGTCCTATTGAATCTCACCACCCAAACTCAAAACAAAGTTCTTTTGCTTCATAACTAGCCTAAAATACTTCAAAACAAAGCTAAATTACAAAGAGAGAGCCCTCTCTGGGTGTAGGTAGGCTAGGACCTGCAGCTAAAATATTGGTTAGTGGTTACCTCAGCTGTATTCCCTATAGGAAAGAAGGGAACAACCTGAGTGATAACATGTCATACATGCTATATTGCGGGCGTGCGGTACTATGTATGTGCATTGTGTAGTAGTGGTATCGTGACATGTGTATTTGTTATGTTGTACTATGTTTACATATATGTATTGTGTGGTGTTGTACATTGGGTATAGATGTTTTGTGTTGTGTTGTATGACAGGTGTAGGTACATGTATAGTGTGGTGTTGTACATCATGTATAGATGTATGTGTTGTGTTGTACATTGGTGTAGGTGTATGTGTGGTATGTCAGGTGTAGGTGCATGTACTGCATGATGTTGTATGCCATGTGTGGTTGTATGTGTGTGATGCACACTAGGTGTATGTGAACATGGTCAAGGAGAAGGCACTAGGTGTTTGTCGAGTGTGGCAAACGATTCAGTGTGCATAGAGAGTAAGGACAAAGGTAGAAGCTAAGGATTGATTTAAGGATAAGTATCAATATTTCATTTCATTTTTATTATGCACGTGATCTATGATTCTAGTCTATGATGATTACATGTGATCTTCGATTCTAATTTATGATGGTTACACGTGATTTATGATTTTTATCTATGATGGTTGTGTTTTGAGCTAAGCTTATGTGATATGTTTATACATGATGATTTGGTCAAAGATGCTAGTTTGACTTGTTGTGATAGGAAGTAAACAAGATTGCAAATGTACCTTATTGACGAGCTACCAATAAGGTATGATTTGAAGTTATTTCAATTTATTTTGAATCTAATGGAAATTATGTGCTTGGTACAGGAAAGCATGAACATAGCTGGTTGGGTGGTTAAAATTTACTACAATAATTAGCAACAACAAAAGGAATTGGAAAATGCAACAGTATGTTGATAAAGCACTTCAGGAGCAGTGCCATTGTGGGACACTGGTACCCAATAGTGTCCATTGATTTCCATGAGCATGCTATGACCGGTAAGATGGTTTTAAGGCAGGAATATGCCTTGGTTTTGTATCCTTCGATGTGAGGAAGCCTTTCTAATGGATGAATTGCTTGGGATGGGGGTGCCAGTGGAACATGGAAGGTGTGTCACTACAAGGAAGGTGGTGACCAGATTTCCCGAGGGACTATGTAGTAGAGAAGGGAAGGCTAGGGAATATTTGTTTTGGTCATTAGCATTACCAGATGGAATCAAATGCATATTGGGAGTGTGCCCTGGAACAATGAGCTGATAATTGTTCACTGAGAGGACAAGTGGCACTGGACATTGGATGCAAATTTGAATTTGACAGTGGATTCTGGATGAATTTTGGTATTAATTTAAGGGTGGAGGTGTGAGCCTATGGACTCCCTTGTTGTAGATGCAAGAATCATATCCTTTTATTTCACGGTTGAGAAAATGTGCATTTGTGTATATGTGTATATTATTGTAAACACTGTATCGAGCTTGGTTTATAAAGCTCCATAGACAATATGATTATTTGTTGGGTGAAGCAAATGTGTATGTGTGTATACATGGTTATTATTATAAATACCATAATGAGTTGTGTTATAAGGCTCCAGTCAATGGTATGATTGTCATGTTTTAGCAGATGGTCATTGTAAATACTGCAACGAGCTGTGTTATTTTAAGGCTCCATGGGAAGTATGTTTTTTTTTTTTTTTTTTTTTTTTATTTTTTATTTTTTTTTTATTTTTTTATTTTATTTTTTATTTTTATTTTTATTTATTTATTATTATTATTATTTTTTTTTTTCAGCAGTCTTGTTGGTTATATGCATCATTGAACACCGAGGATAGTGTTCCCCCAAGGGGGAGGGTTTTGTAACAACCCTGGTTAAAATTTCATGTAAAAATATATAAGACCATGGTCATGGGACACGTATTCCATGTTGAATGTGGGGAAAACATCCTAGTGGGTGTTCATTCAGTTTATTATGGCTAAGGAAATTGGCAAAGGAAATGGAAAAGGCTTTGGAAATGCATGTGGCATTAATTAGTATTTTATTTATGAAAGCAATGGAAATTAGGAGAAAAGGAAGGTGAAAGGTCACAGGTTGCATGTGAGGAGGAAATTGAAGGAAAATAATGGAAAATGAAGAAAATGGAGGCCTCATTAATAAAAAGGCTTCTGAGGATCAGTGGGTAAGCTTGGTCAATTTAGTTTTGGAGCTCTCTCATTATTCTCTCTCTCTCTCAAACTCTTGGATACTTAGATTTTTCTTGGAGCACTCTTGGAGGGTGTAGCATACTTGAAGTTTTAGAGCAAGAAGGCAAAGGAAGAGTAGGAAAGCACAAGAGGACATCAACATCAACAACTACAATGAGTTTTTCTTGGACGTACCGAGTTGCATATATGTTTTCGTCACTAGTTTTGGCACGCATGGCACATGCATGTGGTTTCTTGGTTATGAGTTGTCATTGGCATGGAGGATTGCTTGGATTGACAATGGTTTTTCCTAGCCTTTCCATTTCTTGGATAGCCATGGAGATTGTGGGTTTATTTCCTTATTTTGTTTTGGTTGGTTCTTAAGTTTCCTTTAGCTTGGGTTGAGTTATTAGTTCCTAGAAGCCCTGGTTGGACAAATGCTCTCGAAGCCCTGTAACAGATTGGGTTGAGTTACTAGTCTTGGAAGCCTTGGTTGGACAAACGCTCTAGAAGCCCTTGGTGGGTTGAGTTACTAGTCATGGAAGCCTTGGTTGGAAAAACGCTCTAGAAGCGCGGCGACAGTTGTGGGTTGAGTTACTAGTCCTCGAACAAACAGTCTGGAATTCCTGGAAGGATTGGATAGAGACAATTATGACGATGATTTTGTGATGTCTATCCATGAGGTGGAACCAATGTTTGATTGGTTGAGATGGATGGCCTCTGGAAGCCCTAGATGGTTTTGGATTTATGTTTTCTATCAGATCCCACATTCATGCTTGGAATATGGCATAGGGGTGTATGGTTGCAGAGAGATTTGGCTCAGCCATTCTACGGTTGGATGGAAGATGAAGTCCCATCCCAGGTTTGGATTTTGCATCATCAATGTGAGGTTATTTCTCCTTGTAATTCTATGAGTATTATACTAGTTATATGTGGTTTATATGGCTATTGTATCCTTGGTATTTTTGTTGTTATTATGTTGGTTATGAATATGTATTATGACAATGGCTATGTATGGTTCCCATCATGTTTTTACTTGTATATGAATGAACAATGTATCTATGGCCTAATGGATGAAACTGTAGCTAAAGTGACAAGGAAACAATGCCTCATAGTGAATCTCAGATAAGTATGAGATCCCTTTGCTCAGATATGTTATTTACACTTGTAGATTACATATTTGTGATATGTTTGACGAAATGATTGTCATGACTAGTAGGGGTCCGGTAAAGATCTTATTTACGTAATTGCAGTGACCTGGGCTCTAGGCCTGAAAAAGTGGCTCAAATCCCAGGAATGTTGGCACAACACTGTGCAAAATAGTCTTTGGACGCTGAATTACAGGTCTGTGAGAGTGTCTAGAGGTCCCTAGATGCTGTCATGCCCATAGCATGAGAACATCTAGAGGTTAAGTCATTCAAAATCTCAGTGGGACCTAGGGACTGGTTGACAGAAAGGTTGGACTGTTCCCTAAGGGTCCTAATGTTGATGTTGAATGTATGTATGGTGTATTTCCTTCGGTTCCACTTTCTTAACGTAATTTAGGAGGTTGAATCATATCATAGTAACCTCTCATCATGGCTAACTAATTGCTTAAGTAAATGTGAGAAAATAGTGTTACAATCACAAAAAATAATAACCTTTTTAGAATCTAAAAAAATGCTTACATGATTATCATATTTTAACATAGTTTAAGAAATTTATAATCAAAATAAAATATAAATATAGCAAAGAAATATATATATTATATATGAAGTATCATAAAAATATATACTTATATAAATATTTAAATATTTATAGCAAAGAAATATATATATTATATATGAAATATCATAAAAAATATATACTTATATAAATATTTAAATTTATAGTTACTTTTGTATATTGTGAAATAATTACTTACACTATCTTGTTTTTATTCTACTATTGCTTTGCACATATGTGTGTAAGTTAGATGTGTGCATGTGCATGAATAATCCAATATGCATAATGGTTGTAAGAAAACTAAAATAGTTGTAACTCTTAAGACATGCTTCTCTAGAAATTTTAAAATAAATGCTAGCATTGGCTAGAAATCTAATTTGAGGTAATGAGGTAAAATTTTATCAATTTATCACCATGTCACAATGTTGATCACAAAAATTTGAGAATTTAATTAAAAAATGATGAAATGAAATTGAGAAAAAAAAAATATTGGTGGACAAAAATTTATTTTTTGTAATTATCAAATTTCAACAAAATATATATATATAAATATATAAATATAAATATAAATTATACACCAAATTATTTAAAATTGATTTATATGGATTATTAATTATTTTATAACTAATTACATAATCAATTATAGTTGAGTCACTAAAGATTAGTAGCTATTAGCATAATTGTAGATTAAGCTACTCTTCTTCCAAATATTTTTAAAAAGAAGGACGGATTTTGTAACATTTTTCTTTAATAAAAAATGTCACAAATAGAATATAAAATGAAATATAATTATATTCATAATATAAAATCATATTTTTCTTACTAAACATTGTATATTTAACCATAAAGTTCAATATTTTGTTTGTTTGTTTGTTTGTCAAGTTATTTGTGTTTCTCGAGGATTGACTTGTGACTTGAGAAACCACAATCGAGGGACATCTAAGCCATCAAAGTCACTCAAAGATCGCATCCAGTTTGAGCCACACCAACCTTAAGCTAATTGAATTTTAGCATGTCTCCTCCCCTAACACGGGCGCAACAACCTCCGTGAGATTTGATTCTGAGTCACCTTAGTAATGAGGCCCATCCTCAACTAATTTTACTAGTTTTGTTAGGATCAAAATGGAATGGAGAATACTCTTACGATCGTTATTTACCTAATCCACATCCTTTTCATCATTATTTTCAGGATGCTTTTTCAACTCTATGATTATAAGAAAACAAATTTAGATGATGCTTTTTCAATTCTATTATTATTCAAAAACAAATTAGTGTATCTTTCATTGAAAATTTTGTTTCATGTAAATATGACTATGAACATGACATGGGGATATTCATTTTAAAAACTTTTGATCCGTTTTATTTGAAAATATCCCCGTTCTAGTTGACAATTTTCTTTCTCAAATTTAATGTGGAAAAAAATGTTTAATTAAAAAAAAAAAAGTGATTTTATCGAAGAATAAAAGGCTTAAACTCAAAATGAGATAGTGTGTGGATAATTTTTATTTTTTTAATGGTCTTATATATATAATTTTATTTATATAAATATAAATATTAAAAAATATATAAGTATATTTTTAAAATATTGAATTTTATTGTTAAGTCTTTTAAAATAGGCCCTTTTTATTTCTGACCGTATTGTTAAATGCCATATATAGAACCCGCTATAGATAGATCCTGCTGGAGATAGATGCCACTGGAGATATATACCACTGAAGATATATACTGCGCAGTCCCGCGTTGCAACTGGCACTGGAGATATATACCACTGAAGATATATACCGCGCCGTCCCGCGTTGCAACTGGCCCTCGGAATGGGTTTTCCCCACTACCGATTCCAAGCATGCCAACCCTATTACCGTCACCCGCTAATCACCCTGACCTGCTGAAAAATAGATAAGCAACCCTTCATATGACCACCCAGCATGAGTCCCTCCATGAAGAAACCCAGCACAATGACTGGCTCCCACTCTTCTACTAGTTCTGATACTGCTACTGGCTATGCTCTTTTTAGTGGAGAGGTACTTCAAAGAATTATTATCTAACTAGGTCATATGTTTTTAGTGGAAGGACATATAGGAAGGCTTTGAAGGATTGGGATGGTATTAGGAGGAAGGAAGAATGGAAGGTCCCGGAGGGGCTTGCGCTTCCTAGTGCAAGGAAAGATCAAAAGACCGCCGCCAGCCGAGATCAATGAAACTGATAAGAGCGAAGAATGGATAGATAAAGATATAAGAGTTACCCAAGCCATCTGCTGGGAGCATGGTAGAGATAGGGGCTTGCTTAGATAGATGATGAAATTAGGGTGATATATTAAGTTGAGGGGGAAGGCAGTAGCAAGCGAGTAGTCAGTGTGTGGATCGTCTTCTCTGTCATGCTGGAGATGAAAGAAAGGTATGCAATAGGTTAATATCTGATTAAGCAGTTTCTTCTGAGTGTGATCCAGATCCTCCAACAACAAAGGAAGGAGCATAATATCCAATAGCAGTACCAGTTGTCTCACCTGCAGCAAAGGCTAAGACATAAGTACCTAAAGCAAGGGTCGCTAGAGAAGCATCGGTAGAACTAGCAGTAGCAGCTTCAGGACTAGTTGTTTAAGCAACAATAGTAATGTGTGAAGGAATTCTTTGAAGGATGTATGAAAGAATAGAATTGCCAATTGGAAGAAGTTTTGTAGGCATACTGAGAAGTGTTCCAAGATCCAAAAGAAATTCCACCACTCCTAGATTCTCCTTTACCAAATATAAGATTGTGTAGACAGTCCATATGAGAGTCAAATGAAGTGAAGAAGCAATTACAGGAATTATTGGAGGAAGGAGTCACAAGACAGAGAACATAACCATGCAGTTCCCTAATCATTTTGGTGCCAAAGATGACAGGAATTAGAGAATGTTCTTTAACTACAGATCTCTAAACAAGATCAATCTCAAGAATATGTACACTTTTCCTTGGATTGATGATTTGCTAGATCAGTTGCATCATGAAAAGTACTTCAATGAGTTGGATTCAAAATATGGATAGCACCAAGATCAGATCAAGGAAGAAGACACCTCGAAGATTACCTCCAAGGTGAACCAAGGTCTTTCTGAGTGGTTAGTAATGCCTTTTGGTTTGAGTAATGCACTGACTACTTGTATACCTTTCATGAATGATGTGTTGCATCCATTCCTAGATTCATTTGTCATAGTTATGTGGATGACATTTTGATATTTAGTTCTACTTGGGAAGAACATGTGCTAGATATGAAGTAAGTGTTAAAGACACTAAGGATACACCAACTGCTAGTAAACATCAATAAATATGAGTTTGTTAAGCAACCCTTGGTGTACTTGGGGCATGTGATTAGTGGAGGCTAGTGAAAGATTGATCCTGTAAAGATAGAAACCATCCTTAAATGGACAACTCCTACTACTTTGATAGATGTTAGGAGTTTTATGGGAGCTACCCAATATTTTAGAAAGTGCATAGCATGATTTCAAGTTGTGGTACCATCACTTCATGCTATAATAGCTAGTGAGAAAAGTTTCGAATGACTTAAGAATTGATGAACATCCTTTGAAGAATTGAAGTATAAAATGACCCAAGCCTCAGCCCTAACATTACCTAACTTGTAGAAGTCTTTTGAAATAGAAATTGATGTGAGTGGGTATGCTACAGGAGTAGTATTGTTGCAACGGGGGAGACTGGTTTCCTATCGTTTGGAGCTATTCCATGGAACATGACTGAAGTACCCTACAAGGAGTTTTGTGCCTTAGTTCAAGTAGTAAAGAATTGGAAGCACTATCTCTTAGGTAAGAAGACCATCATGATCCACACCGATCACCAGCCTCTACAATACTTGTAGGCCCATAGTAAGCTCCAACAAGCAAGACACTATAAATGGATGGGATTTTTGTAGCACTTTCATCTAGTGATGAAATATACTAAGAGCACAACCAATAAGTTGGTTTCTTTTCTATCCATGCCACCAACATGAAAAATGAGAGCTTTGGGAGCCATTATGCACATGAAACCATTCACCCATGAAGCATACTGAGAGTAGTATGCAAAGATGAGGACTTAAAGGGGGTGTATCAGTGGTTGCAATGAAAAAAAGAAAAAACATATGTTGATTTCTATCTCCAAGATGGATTACTCGACAAGATGGGGAACCTTTCTGTACCAAGGGAAGAAAGAGTACAACTGATAAGGGAGGCTCACACCTCTAAGATTGCTAGTCATTTTTGTGTTTGAAGAGTGGCTAATTTGCAAAGGTACGTTTATTGGCCCAAGATGCAAGAGGGAGTAGCTAGTTTTCTCAGAGGTTGTATTTTATGTTGCACTAGGAGGAGCCTAGTAATTTCAAGCAAGCACTATAAGGTCCATAGATTGGCCCCCATATGTGCAGATACAACTAATCATTATAAGCTAGTGCATGGAACATGCATGTACATAACATTATATATGAAAATGACATCAAAAGGTACACAATCTAAAGGCGTGAAAGATTTTTATTGCGAAGCACTCACCTTGGATCAACATTATGAAAACTAAAAAAATGCTTCATATAGAAACATGTGTGGCTCAAAAATGGATGGCTCTAAAATGATGAAGAGCTAATTGAAGCGGTGCTAATGTGTTTATGTTGGAGACTAGGACTAGATCAATTTGGAGAATTTGGTGCAAAAACGGTCCGGAGGGTCTTATGCTTCCTAGTGCAAGGAAGCTAAAAGCCAACTATGACTATGCAAGATGGGAATTGTATAATAAGGTGTGAAGCCGCCAGAGAAGAAATAGGAGGGCAAGATGCGTAAGCAGGGCTCGACTATTAAGGAGAGGAACTTTAGTTGCTTGGACTATAAGGAGGATGCGTACAGCAGGCTCCCAATCTTAAGGAGAGGAACTTATAGTTCTCTCAATTAAGGACGTAGGATGTGTTAAGCAGGATCCTAATCTTAAGGAGAGGGAAGTTTAGTATTGCCTTCAATCTAATGGAAGGTGTGTAAGCAGGGGGTCCAATCTATAGGAGAGGACTTTAGTTTTTCATCAACTGATAAGGAGAGGATGCGTAGGCAGGCTCCCAAATCTAAGGGAGAAGGACGTTTAGTTGCTTGCGACTGATAAGGAGAGTGATGTCTGTAAGCAGGCTTCTCAATCTAGGGAGAGGACCGGTAGGGGCTCCCAATTCTAAGGAGAGGAATTTCACATGGAGGGAGAAGGCCAACTAATAATTGCACTTATCTTTTCCACCTTACTGTATAAGGTCCCACTAAACATGTTGAGCTAGTGCAATGAATCTAGACCGAATTCTCTTCCAATAGAAAACTCATATGCAATTCTGAATCTGCCATGTTGAGTTGGCACACTACAAGGCCAATTGTGTTGAAACCATAATAAAGCATCAAAATTCATTTTTGAGATCTACTACTTATGGTTGGAACTAAGAAGCATTATGTCAACATGCTGCTACACAATGTTCATGTAGGTGTAAACAATTGATTCTCGCCTCTATGACTCTATCACATATGGCATTTGGAGCTTCAATTTTGTGTTGGTCTCTAAAATCTAGGACAAATGATAAAGAGTGTTAGCACTCTAATTGTGTTGCCAGAGCATTGCTATCTGCGTTGCTCTAAAAACCTATCACTATGCCTTTATACTCAACCTAAGATTAGATGACATGGGCAGTTGGAACTTCTGGGAGAGGTAAACATATTTTGTTATCATATCTTCTTACTACTTTTCCAAAGTCTTTGCATTACTCATCCAATCATCTAGTGCTTTTGGATAAGGATAGATTATATCACTATCTGACAAGGGCTTGCTCATTTGACGAACTGAGGATTGGTTGTTGTTGCTCAACATACTAGCATTGTAAGAGAGTGTGATATCCATAGAACCTTCTAATCATGCTTAGAAGAGAAGTGAAAGCTTCAAAAAGTGCCGCATGCTTCTTCCACAAAGCAAACATTATACTATCAAGGAAAAGCGAAAGTGTTGTCTGTTAAGAAAATACCTGGGGCGCTATTGTGGCTTATGATATTTTCACATTCATAGTGAGACTATCTACCCTAGCCTCAACATCTTATCGCACAATTGTCAACCCTTTTATTACCTTTGTCTTATGTGCCAACTCTGTCTCTAAAGCTAGAATAGTCATGTTCAAAGCTTGTTGGGCTTCATTCTATCACTAGGCATTGCTGAGCGTAATTTGTCATTCTATGAACTGAACCTTCAACCTTGCATTTTCTTACTCTAATCAAAATCTTGTCACAACTTTGCCATCTTAGCATAATGCATTTCAATCAGAACTTAATCCAATGTTCTCAATGTGTCCAATGGCATCTCATGTTCCTCATGAGTTGATACAACTTGAATCAATATGAACCATGGTATGTCTCCTTCTCAGATTTCAATCCTAGAAATAAGAGGAAGCGAAGCATGGCTCGACCACCGGGAGAGGAAGACACAGAAATGAAATTCCTCTCCTTAGATT
>APFE031713941.1:0-15266 GCA_000404065.3 Pinus taeda
TATATAAATATAAATATTATTAAAAACTAATATGGATTTATTGTAGCCTTAGATTCATTAGTTTCATATAAAAATCAAATCTTTTCAATTATAAAGTTTTTTTCTAGTTTTGTATAAAAGTTTTCATCTTAATCTCTCTCAATATTTAATAAATTTGAAATTAAAATTAATTGAATAGATTTAATTAAGTAATAAAAATAATATACCAAATATTTAAACATAATAAAAAGACATTAATATAATTAATTTCTATATTATGTTAAAAAGTATATATATAAATGAATAAGAATCTTTGTAAATGAAGATCTCATCTAAGAGGACCAAGGTGAACTTCGGAAAGAAGTCCAAAAGGTTAAGGAAAGAAAAGTAGGGAAATGGGAAATCATCAGGAATAGGGAAACTATTATTAGAAATAAAGTCTCAATTGTGAGTGATAAAAAGGGACTTACATCGCTCTAGATCCTCTTCTGGAATTGTCGTGGTTTTCCATGGTGTAAAGGTCCTATCTTAAGTTGGATCCCTAGTGATATTGATCTTATTCTTTTAGTTGAAACTTGGGAGCATCATTAATCTAGGGTCTCTCACTTTGACGGTTTCACTCTTTGGTCAACTTGGAATAAGAAACCCTCTCGGAGAGGATTTGGTGGTAACTATGTCATGACTGGTAGAAGGCAATAGGATGTCGAACCATAAACGGCCAGAATAACCATTTTACATATACAAGGAAATATAACAAATTCTTTACCATGGATATATGAAGAAAGTGTCTCCATGAGACATGAATATACACCAAAGCATAGAACAAAATGGAAACATTAATACAAAATAAAATATATCACAGTATGTCTCCAGGAAGACTACATGACAAATGAGAATAATATGATTTTCTAGCAGAAATAGCCAAAACTGCAACCAACTTTGCAAGTTGAGGTTACATGTCCCATATGAAAATTGATGATGTAAGCCATAAAAAAGAAGATACATAATTATTATATCTTCACACAGAATATTATAGATAGGAAAAAACCTTATGGTAAATTTAAACGAGAAATCCTCTTCCAATGCATCATTCAATTCAAATTTGATACCCTTACAATTAGCGTTACCAAGCACACAATCAATAATAACCCTTTTAGGGAGGTACCTAAAGTAGCTAACTGGAATAGAGGAGAAACATTTTTAACAATGTCAAAATTAAATTGGAGCTCAATCAATAGTAGTGATGGGGGAATAACAATAATGCTTGCATAGTGTAAATAGTAAAGGTATGAGAATCAGATTGGGACTAGGTTTTTGAAAGAAGGATGTAAACCTAGAAGGCGACAAAACAAAGACAGAATATACCTATCAATTTGGTGAAATTGGGTTTTCCCTACACCTGTAAGCCAAAAATGAAAAACCAAGAACCCCAACTAGACAAATTAGAAGAGAATCTAAGCTGACAAGGGAATATGATCTTAGTATTGAAAACCATTACCAAAATATGGACTTTCACCTAAGAATCATGATGCAGAGGAGATCACCGCGGAGTGTGCCGAATCTAGCTTTCGACTTAGGAGTTGGAGAGGCCAAGAGTTGTTCGTATAACTTATCCCAATAATAAAACTAGAAACATTAGATTCATTTAAGAGAGAAAACAATAACACCAAACGTTAGGAAAAATTGTATGAGATATGAATTGTTGTAATGGGTGTGAAATCCCTTAATCTTCGACCAAAACACCTATTTACATATTACATGACTCCTGAGAGACTATGGTGCCAAGGGGAAACCTACAAAGAGTTCATTGATTGGATGTTGACCTTCTTCCAAATTTCTACACATTTGAGGGAATCTTGTAAGGAGATGAAGCTTTGATTAAAAAAAACAACAATTCAACTGAATAAGGAACAAGATAAAGTGCGAAGATATAAGGATAAATTAGCTTTATCATAGTGAAGACCATTACCTGAATTGAACAAGAACATTCCATTGGAATATGTAACTCTTGCACTATCGAAGAAAGAACTAGGCTACCAATGACCAGTGAGAACCACACTACCATAGATAGTGAAAATTAATGAACCAGAATATGAATTAGAAACAAAGTGTCTTAAGAAAACTGATGGACACTTTTTGAAGACACCTCATTAGGTGCATGTCACGAACAATACCCTAAACATCTATGTACAACAAGGTAAAGAAAAATGTTGAGCTAGAGGGAGGTGAAATTTTCGTTGCCTCCATCACCTCGGTATGTCATCGGCAAGCCATGTATCTGCGGGAAATTCTAGAAAAGAGTTACAAGGATAGTATACATGGAAGGAATCATGGGAAAGTGGCACATTGTTCACAGGTTCATTTTATTGAGGGGTCAGTTTTAAGGAAATGTATCTCAACCTTGATTATCGAGATTGCATTGCCATTGTTGGAAATGACAAGTGATCGTATGCGCTCACATGAAGAATGAAAGTGTGGCAATAGTAGAATGGACCTTCAAAGTTCAAAGCAGAGCACATCAAATAGCACTAAAGGAAATGCACAGATCTTGTAATATCATGTAGCTCGTAAGTCTAGGATTCATGGAGCTTTATTGAAAGGCCAGACAATAATTATTAACATTACCCTCAATACAAGGTGGCACCCAACACCTAAATAGGAGAAATTTAAAAATAAATGAACACCACACAATCCTACTAGTCGAATGTTACATCGAACCCAAGAAAGGTTAATGGAGATTGGGAATTGATTTAGATATCATAAATACATGAATTAATGCTTGAGTACCACGATTTTAGCACATTGGGGAAAGTACATGGATAATTCAAATGAGTAACATACTTTATAAAGGTTTATGGATTTTCACATTAGAGAAGTAAACTACCAACTGCCAAAATCAAGTGACAAAACCTTATAGTAGGATGAAGGTCCAAAGATAGTTTATGTTTGAGCAGTGATAGGTAAGGGCACGTTCTTACTAATTTGTACACATGGTGCGGCATAGATGTAAAGTTCAATAAACTTACCATAGAGTTCAATAGAGAGCCTTGCTTATACTCCTATTCTATAGTTTTCCCCAAATGATAATCCAAGATATACCACACTTACACGAAAGGTAAGTACTGAATAAAAATACATGTATTAATATGGCATAAACTGAAAAAAGAGAACTGATGCACTACCTGGGTAGCAAAGACAACATATGAGTTGGTGAAGGGGTATGAGAATTGCGCCTTCATAGAATTTAGGCATTGATTGGAACGGTAGTGCATGGTAAAGTCCATAAAGATAATACATCATAAGGTATTGTATATCTATTAAGAAGTGCATTTAAATCACAACTCAATAGATGGAATAATTGTGCCATTGCAAGCATTACTAGCATATAATCTTTAGCTAGTTCAATGGGTGATTCTCCTACACTTATTCATTGTTTAGATGGGACCTAAAACTAAAGGAATATTCTAAGGGTGAGGAAGGTGAAGTTAATTCTCTAGGAAGCAAATAAGAAAAATAATATTGGCTTTTACTATATGAATAGGGATGTGACATTCTCTTTAAGATGTTTTGTTTTCATTCAAAAACCTGAGAATAATTTATTGTTAAAAGGCTTGAGAAGAATTAAAAATAAATTTGAAAAAAGGGGCCAAATTATTTGTTGAGGATGTAAATATTGTTTTTGACCCAAATTATTTTATAACGACAAGGGGAAATAACTATGAAAAGGAGTCAAATAATCTTTGGAGGAAGCAATTATTACCCAATATTTATTTTTGAAGGTCATGAGTGTTGGATGTTATAAATTTAACCTTCAGCAAATTGAAATTGTCCATTTTTGGGTTTGTGGAGACCATCATATATTGAGAGCTGAGAGGAAGAAATCCAATTGGTCTCACGTTGAGCTTATCTCTTTATTTTTGGCTACAGGTTCTTATCTATTATTGAGGCTGAGTATCCATATATATTTTAGATCTAGAGATTGAATCCAATTATTGTCTAGAATATTGATTACTCCTTTATGAAGTCACGGCATGTTGTTAGGTACTGTTTGAAGTGAGACTAAGCTAACCTGTGTCGAAATAATTCTATTCATTCTATGGTTACCATGTAATCTGTTCTAGTAATTGAAGTATGAGTTCCAAATGAGAATCAAATAATTCGGTTACTTGTGCATCCACACCTTGAGTTAAGCTTATCTTTATGGAATTACTGTAGTTGTGACAAAGGTTGAAATATGGAGGAAAAAGAGGTTGAACCCAATGGGATTTTTCTTGTAGAAGTGTAAGAAAATTTAGAATTCTATTGAAGTAATAATGGTGTATGAGGGTCGAAATTTATCCCTGCCCTCAAGGAAGATGAATTCTATGTGGGATCTACAAGGTATAAAATCCAAATTCTATTTGCCAAAAGGGATTTGAAATTTTCATTCAAGGAGGATTTGGGTAGAGTATTTTATTTCTTGAACCAATATAAATAAATCAAATCACATTTTAGTCACCATCTAGAGATAAAAAAATTCCTAAATTTTTTGCTAATTCTTACAAGTCGAGTTGGTCATTTTCTCTGCTATTTTCTCAACTAGGAGAGTGGGGTATTAAGAAAATTTATCATATCCAGGTGATATTAAATAAGTAGGACAAACCATTCTAGTATATATCTGGTGTTGGGGTTATATGCAAACTAAATTTGAATGCATTCCAAAGGGAAAAGAGAGGATTATGCTAACAAGAGTTTGAGAGAACCTTTGACCTAGTTTTCCTTCATTCTTAGTTTATCATGACTTCTATTGCTAGAGAATGAATCAATGTCAACCTAAGCTTTTCAATTTATGTAGTAAAGTGAAAGGCTTTCACTCTTGGAATATTTGTTAATCCATTAGTCACACATCTTGAGCTTGATGTTATGTCTCTATTCCAGTTTCCACTACTCTTATGTATTTCTTAGATATCATATTGTGTTTGTGAATCATATCATGAACTAGTTGAAAGTTTGGTTTCTGTGC
The DNA here is from genome assembly GCA_000404065.3 of Pinus taeda. Lineage (NCBI taxonomy): Eukaryota > Viridiplantae > Streptophyta > Pinopsida > Pinales > Pinaceae > Pinus > Pinus taeda. Next base: position 4,982 of record APFE031713941.1, read on the forward strand.
CATCATATGTTTCAAATAATGCACATACAATAGACCATGTACCCACTTACTATGTGAACTGAAACTCAATGCAATAGTTTAATTCCTTTTTGAATATTTTTAAGATATATAAAGAACACCTTATTATTACCATAACATATCTTCTACAATCAATATGCAGATTCATGCAGAGAAAATATGTATTTATGGGAAAAATATAAACTAGATGTGGTAAATATAAAGTAAATAGTAAACGTATATATTCCAAAATCAAGTCTATGTATAAGAAGAATGAAATTCTAAGAGGGGATATTTCAATTCTTAAGGTGTGTATCATTTATCTTTGAATACATTTTATGAAGTGTTTGGCACAAATAGATATTTGTACGGAGTTGTCTAGGTAAAGTTTCTTATAGTAGTGTGTATAGAGCCTCTCTTCTATACAATGTTTCCTATAGGAATATGATAGTATTAGAAATGGTATGTTCATAGGATTGATTTACATTTTATCCTTCAAATCAACTTTAGTGGTGTCCACTTGTTTCTTCATTGTAAAACGTTCCATATCTTGTATCCGAGTGTTGGTTCATGCATAAGAAGAGGTATGTGATATTTTTTTTATCAAGTCCTGAATGATTCAAGTCTTGAGTTTCATGATTATCCCTAATCATTGTATCGTTATGTTGTAAGTTGGGAGAGTGATGGTAAAAATGACTTGATGTAAAACATGGATGAAACATTTATCAACTCCCTTACCAAAATAACAACAGAAATTAATAGATCCCTTTGCAAGGGAATACTTTCTATGCTAAAACAAGAGAAACCATAAGAGGAACATGATTTGGGTCCCAAAATTGTTGCACTTTCAACACATTTGCAATACATGGGCGTTACAACAAAATACATTTTCAACTTAGAAAATAACTCTTCACTCCTCTCCAAGGTGGATCAATTAGATTGGAAGAGTTAGATTTGGGATTTACAACTAGTCATGCTTTCCTTAGTAGAACACAACTATTTGAAGAACCCTTGTATAGGAGTCAAACTTCCAGTTTTCTCATGTCTCAATAGTATCATGATGTTGACTTCACGTATACCCCCTTATAGTGATGGCATTATGAGGAGAGTCTTCATATTGATAATGGAGACCTTTTAGGATTTGGATAACATTCAGGGCGCTACCTTTTAGAAGATGTTATATATTATAGATGTCATGTCCTTGGTTAGACCTTATGAATTCATGTGTGAGTGTGAGTGCGATGACTTGATGCTAGAGATGTTCCAATGCTTATTCAATATTAGGAAACATCATTATGACGTAGTCATAACACATATGCAATCCCTTTCGTCCTCATGCATAGGAGGCCATGATGCCATTTGCAGGAAGTTGAAATCTAGATTGTCAACCATTTAGAGGAGAGACAAATTGGTCTCACATGTTGCTTATGAATTAGATTAAAGGTTTGTTAAGCAAAAACATTCATTTATTCATGTGATAATTTACCCAAGAGGATTTAAAAGGGATTAGTGGTGACCACCCATGCAAAAAGAATGATTTGAGGAGGAAGGGTATTTACTTACTTTACAAGGAATCTTGGGGACCTAACCACTCACGATTGAGGAGAGCTGGAGTAGGAGGAAGTTCCTTCTCACTTAAAATATGGGGATTCTTCTTTGGATGAGTCTATAAGTTCATATGAGGATGCCTCTCAGGAGCATGAGAAGTTATGAGGAGTTCTCGATAGTGAGTTGGATATATATTGCAGTGTGTATGGTGAGTAGTTAGTGGAACCTATGGGAGACATTCAAGTAAATGAGTCACTAGTGAGGATTCAACATCAATATAAAATGGTGGGGCATGAGTAATATTACAAGGATGATATGCACAGTATTCATGATTGGCAATTTTTGGAGAGCCACTTTGTGACCCATGATGAGCCGATGCTGACGGAGGATGAGAAATAGTCCATTAGCTCAATTATTGGTAAGAATCATATGGGTGTATAGATAACTAGTGGGGTGGTAGTATTTACAAACGCTCGTCATCATGAGGTGTTAGAGAGTGACATCATAGTGTTGTAGAAGGTTAGTAGATCAAAGGAGCTTGGAGTTTCTTGTAAAATGAGGGAGGATATTTTTGAGATGTTGATGCATCTACATTTGGGCCTACCCTATCATGAGGTGTAGGTAGACATAGTGGAAGTTGAAAAAGTTGAAGTACTTTAAGGGAGAAGTTCCCTCCAGGGGTACATAGAAAAGGCTTGCAACAAAAATTTCCCACATAAGCCCCTTATAGGAATAGGGGTATGATTTCTTAGACAAATCCAAATAAGGGACCAAAAACAGTACCATGATTTGAGCATGAACCAAAGAAAACATAATAGTCGTGTTCCATACATAGGTGTTCATGCATTCGATTCTTTTCACAGGAAATATTGGTGGAATATCATGAGATGGTATCATATTCATGGTGCATAAATTTTAGAGAAGGGCATAGTACTTCAAGAGCCCTTATATTTTTGGGATACTATATGATCCAGTTGGTAGCAGGGTGTATGTTTTCCACTCATCAATATTGGAGCACAGCATCGACATAATAGGATTGAACATAGTTTATGACAAATGTTGGATTTATGAGAGGTGATGAGTTGGTATTTGTTTGGTGGATCAATGTTTAAGAATAGAGAAAAGGAAAACATAGAGCCATGGGGCGTGGGAATGGTGATTGTTCATGGGTGTTTTGGGATCTAAGGGGATCCATAGATGACTAATTGAGTCAATGAATTTTTTGGGATCAATTCATGTTTGGTTAGCATGGAGGTATTTCATGGAACAATGATTCAAATGGGATTGTTGGTATCAGCTTTCATATTCGTCTACAGTAGACTGATATGGATTTCTTAAGGGCAAGTAATATTAGGTTGGGAGAATTTTTCATGTCCCCATTTTTATTTTCTTCTATATTATGTTAGGTCCCTATAATACTAGTGATTCCATGATTACTATTGTCATTGTATCCCTTATTGTTATTATTGTGCCCCATAGAATCCCACTATTGTTATTTTTGTGCCCTTATATTATTATTGTTTGGTCGGCTTTGGTTCTATTATTGCCCATTAGACTCCTATTTATAGAAATGAGGTTTTTCCATTTGTATCATTCAAAAATTGTTCATTTTTTAAATGTAAAGGTGGTTTCCCCCTCTAGGAGGCTGGTTTCTAAGTTGTTTATCAATCTTTTCTATCTTTTTATGAGCTGGTTTCACAACATTTGGTATCAAAGCTTTGGATTATAGTGTTTCGCTCCTCAAAACAAGTCATCTTGACATTTTCACTATAATGTTTTCTCTACGAGGTTTCAGAAGCTAAAAACAAAACCCATTTGAGAAGAAATCCCTCTAAACTTTGGGTCAAAATTTAAAATCTTTTCTCTATATATTTTCGCAACTATGATGTAAGGAAGCTAGGGTTTTTGCAAGCTCCAAAATTTCATCTCAAAGAGGTAATCGTCAAAGTTTTGCTATAATTTGTTTTCTACAAAGGATAATACTCTAAAACTAAAACCCATTTGAGCTTAAATCATGTTGACACTATGTTTGAGGAGATATAATTTGAGGAAGTCAGGGTTTTTGAAAACTCTCGAATTACATTCTAAACAGGTGACCTTAGGAAAATCGTCATAACTTACTCTCTAATCATCAAATTAAAATTACAATTTCGCTCTATTGAACAAGTATATAAGAAGGTCATCTTGGGAGGCAGGGCATAACTCTTTCTTGGAGAATCCAATTTCAATCATACTGGTGGACTTAGAAAGAGGTCACAAATGGATACTACAGGTCACAATTTTAGACCTTGGAGATCCAAAATTACAGAGTTAAAGCCATTCAATATCGAGCTCCTACAAAGCGAAAAAAGGTGTGTAGCTTTCTTTAAATTTTTTCATAAGTTTAGTTCGAAAAAATAGTTTGAAGGAGTTCATTCCCCAAAGAAAGAAAATGGAAATACCTAGTAAGCAAACTAAAAGCTCTAGAATTACTTATGAAGAAGAGGAAGAAATGCAACATGATATATCAAAATTACAATAACAAGTGCAACAAATTACACTCACACAAAAAGGGACGCAAGCTAAGATGGATGGTTTAAAGAAAGACGTATAACCTAAGATTTATGGTGTGGAAGCTAAGGTAGATGGTTTAAAGAAAGATGTAGAAGCTAAGATTGATGGTTTAAAGAAAGTCGTAGAAGCTAAGATGAATGACGTGGAATCTAAGATGGATGGCGTGGAAGCTAAGATTGATGGTGTGGAAGCTAAGATGGATGATTTAAAGAAATGCATGGAAGAGAAGGTGGAATATTTGACAAAAATTCTACTAGAAATGCTTATTAATGGTGAAAGAGTAGTAAAGAAAACTCATGATGAGAACAAAATAATTTTTTTTCATGATTTCATAGACTCTAATGTTGGATCAAAGAACTACCATGTTCCAAAGATCGATATGAGGAAGTTTGACGAAAAGGATCCCGCAACATCAATACTACATATGGAGCAATTTTTCAATCTCCATAATGTCCAAAACACGCAAAAGGTATACATTGCAACTTTATATTTGGAACCAAATTAGTTTCTATGTTATCGATGGCTTTTCTCTCGTAAACAAATTGTCACTTGGCCTATTTTTATAGATGAAATGATAGCACATTATGAGGATAGAAAAATAAACACTTTTTTTAGCCAATTGATCAGTCTCAAACAAAAAGGTTCAATGATGGAGCACATTGAGGACTTCCAAAAATTCAATATAAGGGTAAAATATATTTCATAGGAGCATAGGATTGATGTGTTCATAGGGACTTTAAAGGATAACATCCAACATGAGGTTCTCCTTTGGGAACCTGACTCATTGGAGAAAGTGTTCAAGTTGGCAAGAAGAATGGAGAGAGAAACTATGGCAACAAGGAAGCCTACCACTGACAATCATAAATATGGAAGTGTTTTTACCCCTAGCCATCCACAACCTACAAGGTTAACACCCCAAAAATTGGAAGAAAGAGAGAAAAAGAGCATTGTTACAGGTGTGATAGAAAATAAACTAAAGGTTATAAATGTGCTCAGAAGAATTTTACATAAATTGTGAAGAGGAGGAAGAAAAGGAACAAGAAATATCAGAAGAAGAGGATATACGCCAGAAACAAACCGTAGAGAAAGAAGAAATGAATCCGACCATATCTTGTAATGAATTGGGAGGAATTACCACTCCTTAAACTATCAATATAGAAGGGCATATCAAGAAGAAAAAGGTAATAGTGTTGATTGATTCAAGCAGTACCCACAATTTTATTCATTGTACGATGGCCAAGGAATTGAATTGCTTCCAATATCTAGCACTAGAGTGTCAAATGATAGTTGCAAGTGGAGGAACAATAACTTTCTCAGGAAAGTGCCATAATATCGAGCTTTCCATTGGAGAATATGTATTAAATAGCCCACTGCTTTCCATTCGAATGGGTGGTGCTCATGTTGTACTAGGAGTCCAATGCCTACAATCCTTAGGTAAAATAGCTTTCAATTTTCAAGAACATTTCATGAAGTTTTCTTCAAAAGGAAAGGAAGTTTAATTAAGGGCTATTGCAAGGAAACTGAGAAGGATAATCAACTCTAACTTAATGATGAAGCTTCTCAAGAAAGAATGATAAGGATTAATTATACAATTATGTTCACTAGAGGTTCCCACATCGAAATCATCTATTTCTCTAGATCTCCAAAAAGTCTTGAGCAATCATTCCAAGGTATTTCAGACTCCCAAATTCTTCCCACCTATTCATGACCATGATCATGTTATCCATTTGATTCTAGGAAGTATTCATCCAAACATCATGCCTTCCAGATATCCTTATGCCCAAAAGAGTGAAATTGAACGCATGGTTACAGAAATGCTAGAGGCTGGTATAATTCAACACAGTCAAAGTTCTTTCTATGATCCAGTAGTATTGGTTCACAAGAAGGATGGATCATGGGGCATGTGTCTAGATTATAAGGAGCTCAACAAGCTCACTACTATAGATAAATTTCCTATTCTGTCATTGATGAATTATAGGATGAATTGCATGCGTTAATTTAGTTCACCAAGTTGGATCTTCATTTAGGATATCATCAAATCAAAATGAAGACTGAAGGCATTCCAAAAATAGCATTTAGAACTCACGAGGGTCACTATGAATTTTTGGTCATGCCTTTTGGCCTTACTAATGCACCTTCTACATTTCAAGGTTTGATGAGTTCCATTTTCAAACGCTTCCTTAGAAAGTTTGTGTTAGTATTTTTTGATGATATACTAATATGCAGTAAGTCTTGGAAGGATCATGTTCAACATGTTGACAGGGTGCTCAAACTATTGGAGGAGAAACAACTATATTCAAAAAGCTCCAAATGTTTCTTTGGAGTACAAGAGGTGGAATATCTAGGTCATATTTTATCTCATGAAGGAGTTATGGTAGACCCTAGAAAAATTATAACCATTAAGGAATGGAAAATCCCCACATCCATAAAGCATCTACAAGGATCTCTCGGGTTGACTGTGTATTATCGCAAGTTTGTTAAAAATTATGGGAGAATAACATCACCTCTAACAACATTATTGAAGAAATATGCATTTTCATGGAATCCACAATAGCTACACCAGACTTCACAAGAACCTTTATTATGGAATGTGATGCCTCAGGAAATGGAATTGGTGTTGTTTTAATCCAAGAAAAAAGACCCATTGATTTCGAAAGTCATCAAATCAAAGGAAAGTATTTACGCAAAGCTATTTATGAGAAGGAAATGTTGGCAATACTACATGCACTTAAGAAATGGCGACCCTACCTAATAGGAAGACACTTCAAGGTAAAAACAGATCATGATTGTCTTATATACCTTTTAGAAGAAAGATTATCTTCAGAAGAGCAGCAAAATTGGGTCACAAAGATGTTGGGTTATGACTTCGAAAGCATCTACAAAAAAGGGAAGCAAAATGTTGTGGCAGAAGAACTGTCAAGAAAGGATGAGGATTTAGAAGCATTTATTTGTGCCATTTCTATTATCTAACCAGATTGGATAAATGAAGCAAGGATGAATGTAAGAATGACGAATAAGTGTGGGCACTCATTCAAAAGCTACAAGAAGATCCCAGTACATCTGATATATTTAGCTGGGAAAATGACTCATTATGGTATAAATATCGGTTATATACCTATGTAGAATTTCAACTCAAATATATATATATATATATATATATATATATATATATATATATATATATATATATATTATATATATATATATCTTAGGGAATTGCACAACTCTCCCTTAGAAGGGAATTCTGTATTTCTTAAAACTTACAATAGGGTTAAGAAGGAATTATTTTGGGATGGCCTTAAATTATATATTCAAAAGTTTGTGGAAGAATGTTTTGTTTGCCAACAGAATAAATTTGAAACAATTAAAGTCCCAAGTCTATTACAACCTTTATCCATTGCAAGCTAACATTGGGAGGAGGCTTCAATGGATTTTATCACAAGTTTACCCAATTCCGAAGAGTGTTATCATGGTGGTATTTAACAGACTTACTAAGTATGAGAACTTTTGTGCATTATCTCATCCATTTAAAGTGAGTACAGTTTCTACTACATTTATGGAAACAATTCAAAATCTACATGGAAACCCAAAGATTATTTTAAGCGACAGAGATCCCACTTTCACTAGAATTTCTTGGACATAATTATTTTCTTGACTTGGTACTCAGTTCTCTCATAACTCATCTTATCATACTAAACCTGATGGGAAAATTGAGATAGTAAACAAATGTTTCGAAGGATATCTTCGTTGCTTTGTATCTGATAAACAAACACAATGCGTCAAATGGTTGCCTTCGGTTGAATGGTGGTATAACATCTCCTTCCATATTGCAACAAAAATGAACCCATTTATGGCACTTTATGGATATCATCCACCATCTATCATATCATATTTAAGAGAAAATTCTAAGGTTCAAGCAATGGAAGATCACATTGAGCATCAACAACAAGTTCTCCAACTCTTAAAGGATAACCTCACCTTTCCGCAAAATAGAATGAAACAATAAATAGATCAACATCGTAGTGAAAAAAAATTGATGTAGGTGATTGGGTATTCCTATGGCTACAACTATATAAACAAATATCCCTCGAGAAAGCTAAGAAGGATAATAAATTATCAGCAAAGTATTATGGTATGTATAAAGTGTTGCAAAATATAGGTACTATGGCATACAAATTGGAGCTTCCTGCAGCTTCCCAAGTGCACCTAGTTTTCCATGTGTCATGCTTAAAGAAGGTTATAGGTGACAAGGTCCTAGTTCAAACAATATTGCTAAAACTTGATGAGGAAGGAAAAATCATATTGGAATCTGAAGCAATCAAAGAAACAATATCTCGACAGCTACTAAATCAATCAATTTCAGAGTATGTCATCAAGTGAAAGAACTTACCCATTGAATATTCCACATCGAAGGGTTAGAATTTTATAAAGAACCATCCAGAACTACTCAAGTATTTAGGAAAACACTTTTTTGAAAGAGGGGCATGTTAGGTCCCAATAATACTAGCGATTCCCCCATTATTATTGGCATTTTATCGCTTATTGTTACTATTGTGCCCCATAGAAGCCCACCATTGTTATTTTTGTGCCCTTATATTATTAGTGTTTGGTCGGATTTGGTTTTATTGTGACCCATTAGACTCTTGTATATAGAGAGGAGGTTTTTTCATTTGTATCATTCAAGAATTGTTCATTTGTGTAATGTAAAGGCGGTTTCCACCTCGAACAGGTTGGTTTCTAATTCATTGATCTATTTTTTCTATCATTTTTTGAGGTGGTTTTATAACATATTACAACGAGGATGTATTTCCATGGTAGAGGATAACTGAGAAAGGGGATTAGGATTATGTCATTAGGGGGTATTGGGGGATTTTTGAGGAATTTTTATGGGATCATATGGCATTCTCCTGGAATATTCCATCATCCACACAACTTACTTTCGTTCTTTTGCTTTTTTCATACTTTAAAAAAATGGCTTTATGACTAGGCCTCGCTTAATTTATTACAGTTATGATAGAAAATACAATAAAGGTTGTAAATGTGCTCAGAAGAAATTATTTCACATAGATTGTGAAGAGGAGGAAGAAAGGGAACAAGAAATATCAAAAGAAGAGGATATAAACCAGGAACAAACTCTAGAGAAAGAAGAAATGAATCTGACCATATCTTGTAATGCATTGGTAGGAATTACCACTCCTCAAACTATCAAGATAGAAGGGCATATCAAGAAGAAAAAGGTAATAGTAAGATAGCCAAGGAATTGAATTTCTTCCTATATCCAGCACCAAAGTGTCAAATGATAGTTGCAAGTGGAGGAACAATAACTTTCTCAGGAAAGTGCCATAATATCAAGCTTGCTATTGGAGAATATGTATTGAATAGCCCAATGCTTTCCATTTGAATGGTTGGTGATGATGTTGTACTAGGAATCCAATGCCTACAATCCTTAGTTAAAATAGCTTTTAATTTTCAAGAACTTTTCATGAAATTTTCTTCAAAAGGAAAGGAAGTTTAATGAAGGGCTATGGTAGGGAAACCGAAAAGGATAATCATTCTAACTCAATGACAAAGCTTCTAAAGAAAGAAAAATGAGGAATAATTGTATAATTATGTTCACTAGAGGTTCCCACATCGAAATCATCTATTTCTCTAGATCTCCAAAAAGTATTGGGAAATTATTCCAAGGTATTTGAGACTCCCAAATTCTTCCCACCTATTCATGATTATGATCATGTTATTCATTTGATTCTAGGAAGTGTTCGTCCAAACATCAGACCTTATAGATATCCCTATGCCCAAAAGAGTGAAATTGAACATATGGTTGCAGAAATGCTAGAGGTAGTTATAATTCAACCTAGTCAAAGTTCTTTCTCTGCTCAAGTAGTATTGGTTCACAAGAAGGATGGATCATCGTGCATGTGTCTAGATTATAGGGAGCTCAACAAGCTCACTATTATAGATAAATTTCCTATTCGAGTCATTGATGAATTATTGGATGAATTGCATGGGTCAATTTACTTCACCAGGTTGGATCTTCGTTCAGGATATCATCAAATTAGAATGAAGACTGAAGAAATTCCAAAAATAGCACATGAGGGTCACTATTAATTTTTGGTCATGCCTTTTAGCCTTACCAATGCACCTTCTACATTTCAAGGTTTGATGAGTTCCATTTTTAAACGCTTCC